>JANHGL010002918.1:0-35434 GCA_024611195.1 Ceyx melanurus
AAATATAGCTTAAGTACTTTCTCTTGGTTTATCTGTGGTGATGTTTTTTGATTGCTCCCTTTCAAAGTCAGTGCAAAACAAGAGGAGGAAAAACTCGTTTGGATTTGTGTGTGTGCACCTTTAGCTATGCTCAGCACTCAGCTGAGTTTGCTTTTCCTTTTGGAGAGTCTATCCTGCAAAAGAATCTGGAAGGCAGTAGAGAAGAGAGCAAATATGAACACTATGACCATGATGTCAACACTATCAACAGGAACATCCACCTTGCAACAGCCTTTCAACTTTTTCTACAATTAACTTCATGCCCTTTCCACACTGAGTGTTTCTGTGTTTTGCCTCTTTGGGCAGAGGAACAGAAAGGTGTGTCTTGTCTGCAGTGTGTGGGGCATGCTCATTCATACTACTTTCTGCCCTGCCCACTGTGCAGGCAGCTCTGAGAAAGTTACTGCTTCCTGCAAATAATGCTTTTAAAAGCAAGACCTAAGTCTTCATAATATCAGGAGTGATGCAGTTTTAGTTTTCCTGACTTTCTCCATTTGTGGAAGCACAGACATCTTGATCCTTTCTTATCTCTTTAATGGCCCTTGACAGCTGAACACTGTTCATAGCAACACAAATCTTGTTCTTTTGAGGTATTCGGGGAAGTCAAAAGGTTTTTCATCTAGCTGAGTAGCTCAAAAGATAGGGTTGTGTGTTTGAATTGTCAACTCAGTATTTTTGCTGGGTGTGTAAATGAAATTTACTGTAGAAAATTGTAGGGCTACGCCAGCCTTAAACTGTTATCTGGTCTCTAGTCAGTTATGCCACTCTTCGGTTAGGTTTGTTCCTTGACAGTTGTGTTACTCTTCAGTTAAGTTGCTTTTTGTTTTGCTGCACAGGGACAAGCATTTCATGTAGGAAGATTTCCTCAGTGCAAATACAATCTCTGTTCCTCCACTTGCACACCCGTCTGCGTCCCCTAGATGGCAGGGAAGGATCGCAGTGACAGAGCCAAATCAGCAAGAGCTCCGGAGCTTCAGCATCCACCCGAGGGGATTTTAAAACCCCTGGGCTACACAGAGTTGCTGTGTATCACTAGCTGGATAGCCAGGACCATGCTACATGCAGTGGAGAAGGAAAGGTGAATCCCTTCTTCTGCAGGAGGGAAGTTTATAGTGAGTTTTTATAATTTTGAAGTTCCATTCTATAATTTAAAACCATTTCGTCATCATCATTTAAGGTTAGAATTATAGTGCACACCTTTATTGTTGAAAAGTGAACACCATTCCTGACATATTTCATTTTTCTCATAGTCATATCTGCTGTCCATGCCAAGCCTTGTTTTCCTGAGCTCTGGTTGATTGATGGTTGTTCCTCTAAGGCTCAGCAAAGTTGAACTGCTACTCCTCAGATATTGCAAAGTGAGTGTCTATAACATTTGGCATCTGTAATGTTTGAACTGTCAGTTGAACCTTTAAAATACACCTTGCTATGTGCTTAGCTGTGATATATACATAAGAAGGCTAAATTCAGGTAAAATGCCAGTTTCTTAGCAAGGTTGAGGTAATTTTTAATGGTAAATAAATATTAATGATCCTAATATGCAGTACTAACAGCCCTTCATTGCCCATCTTCTTTCTGTTGCCGTTGATGTAACACGTCTCTTGTGAAACAGTGCCTAATTCTCACTATTTTGACAATTGGTAATTCAGTATTTATCAAAAATGTATGAAATTCAAGAGCTAAGAAATATAGAGTATTATATATTATTATATAATATATTATTATAGAGTATTAATATAGAATATATTATTATAGAGTATTATTATAGAATATAGGGTATCATGTTTCAAGGTTCCTGAAAATAAGTGATGTCTGAGACAGTTGTTCCTATGGGATGTTTTTTTCTCTGAAATTCAGATAGAGGTTGCAGGAGAAACAAGAACAAAGATTAAACTGGAGTGTTGAAATACTTCTTGCTGAGGAAAGGTTGGAATGGAGCAAGGAAGCACAGCATGACATGTCCTGTTAGCAGTTCTATGGTAATGATGTCATGTTTCAGTCTTGAAGAAGTATTTATACAAAATATTGCCAATCTGTTCCAAATATGAAGGCATTTAGAACATTTTTGGTCTAATTTTACTTTTAGAAAGGCACAAGCTGTATGTGTGAATGTGTTAATTCAGTGTGCATGTGTAAGGTCAATGCCCTCTCATGTGCTTGGCACCTTCTAAAATACTTAGAAAAATCTATTAGCTCAAACTATTGAGCATTATCAAGGAGTTTCAAGATGTTATGCTGTGCAGTGAGGACAGATAGACAAAGGTGGAGGAAAAAGAAGAATACCATCAGTGATAGGATGCTATTACTCAGTGATGAGCAGTGCTTCACATGAAGAAGAAAATACCTTCTTCTTACTTTTCTATTTCTGCCATTGCTTCTTGGTTTTTATTTTCTCAGTTGATCCTTTTCTGATCACTCATCTCACTTTTCACATCCAGTGGAATTCAGGCCAGTTATGTCTGGTTTGTTCTCTGATTAAAACCTGGAGTTTCTGCCAGGTGGAATGAGTCTGGAAGCAGAAAACCTAGCAGAAGGCAGCAGCAGTGCAACCAGAGACCTTGCAATTGAAGTGGTAGGCAAGAATTAATGTTGTGTTCACGGGTAGAAGTAATGTTAATTTTTTTGGAAGACCACAGAATAGCTCTTCTCCTGTCCCTCCTAAATTTTTTCTTCATGGCTTGGCAAAGCCCAGTGTCATCTTAGTTAATCATGGAACAGTATTCAATCCTCAGCTGGGCAGGACATGCACATAATTTAAAACTATTTTCTGTAAAATGCTTTGACATATGCACAAGAATAAAAGCCAATCACATAAATGCACATGGGAAGCTATAATTTTCTCTTTGTTTCATGGTCTCATATATTGTGTATTTCCCTTGATAACTTTTTTATTTATATATTTATATATCTCTCTATATTATCTATCTATATCCATAATTTTATGCATTTTTTTTCAATCTATTTACATTACTACTATTGACAAGAGTACAGCCTAATGATTAGCACTTCATTTTAATGTCCATACTGAAAGTTACTTCTGGACAAGCTTCATTACATGTGGAATTGACTTGGATGGTCTCCAAGGGCTCATCCTCCCTAGCGAAAAGGAAAATAAGTAGTAAACAGTGTGTCACACCTGGGGAGGGACTGAAGTCTAGAAGAGGATTGTGTCAAACTCACATTTCAAGATTTAAACATGTTTTCATTGCATAGGTACACCCTTTCTGTGGCTGGATTGTCCAGCCCTCAGAAGCCCCAGGGGCACTCAGTGAACTCGCTGCATCCCCAAGGGATGAGGTGGATCTGCTTCCAGAGATTATTTTGGTCTGACTGTGCTTTTTCTCCAGAAATTATTATATTTACTCTGAAGTCACTGGAAGCTGAAAAGAGAGTTACAAAGATAAAATGTACTGCAAGTATTACTTAAAATTTTTAGATGTAAGAACCGTCCTTTTTGGAATTAAATGAATAAAAAGGCACTGCTGCTCAGGAAAATGCTGAGTTCTTTCAAAGAAGCTCAGAAAAGATGCTTCAAAAATATTGCTGCTAAAACAAGTTACGTAAGAAAAATCTTGATAACTGGCTAATACTGGTCAAAATCTTCTATGACAGTTTTATAAAAAATATGGCCATTTTCTCTACAAAACAAACCTCTGTTTTCTGGCTTCATCTTTAAGATTGCATTTTTTTTTTTACCAGTGCTTTCACTGAATCATTTGATTGCTTGTCATTTTTTCCATCAGCTTCTCCCGTATCCCCTTGGAGATTTAATTCCATTCTGTTGATAATGTAAGTAGAGCACTAGCTTGATCAGAGTAAAAAAAGGAAGTTTCTGTCAGATATTAAGCTTGGAGATTTATTATTCTAATCTCATGTTAAGAAAAGGGAATTTTAGACAAGCTTTAAAGTTTAGCAACACTGTATCTTCAGTCACCACCTGTATTCCAGTGTTGGGTAAAACTTTAAATTCCTTTTTTTTTTTTTTTTTAAATATCATAACTAGAAAGTTGGTGTAGGTTTCAGCTGACAATGCCAACTGAAAGAATAATGTTCAAACTTGTAGAAAAATATAAATGACTGATTTATTTTTTTTTTAAGATATAAAAAAGAAATTACACAAAAATTTCTTACACAGAAAGGAAACTGCTGCAGTTATATATTAATCTGTCCAGTGAATAGTGATCAGAGTTAGTATTGACCCTCCAAAGGCCCAAACACTGTTTTTAGCTTTTCCCATCCAATGCTTTCTCTTGAACTCAGTACTTTTCAAAGATTAATACAAGCTCTAAAAATGTTTCCCCTTTGCTCTTTTATCACTGAGTTGCAAGACAGCAGATACTTAATAAATCCATTTTCACTTTAGTAGGAAATGCAATATACTTCTGCTCTATAGAACATTGGGAAGCAATTACTGTAGAATTAAATCCTATTGCTTCTGTGAAAATAAACAATGCAGGAGGTGTCTGGGGACTTGCAGTAGGATATGCAATCCAACAGTGCTCATTTTTCTTTATAAAACTGTCTAATTAGGAGTTAGTGACCAAAATATTGGACTACTTGAAATTTCATACAATGATCCTCTGCAAGTGTTGAAGATGGTTTCTTTTGCTCCTCATGAGTCTTTCTGTCTTTTTGCTTTCTTTTAGCTGCAGTGAAAATAGCATCTTACATTAAGATAAATTGTGTATATCTGGGAAATAAGCAATTTGATTCAATACTTTCTTAATTCAGTTACTGGTCCAGTTGTCTCTGTGCAGTCAAGATTTTCTGCTAGTCTCTGGATAGATTCATAAATAATTAAAAAAAATAAAATTAAAAAAAAAAAGGACGAAAGGCTCACTCATATATATGAGTTGAAATAAGGATGCATCAGAAGTACTAGCATTTAAGGTCAGATCATTTTTTGCTTCATGTGAACCTGGGTCTGCCTTCTGCTCTGTGACTGATTTAGAAGCTTCTCTGGAAGAGAAAAGAATTTGAGGTTTTTAATTGTGCTTAACAATTATTAGACAAGGGGCCCATGTGTGAGCAATGGGCTTTACGTTCCAACTGTGGTTTTGTTTTGGGGTTTTTGTTTGTGCTTTTGTTGTTGTTCAAGTTATTGTTCTATTAACTTCTTGTCAGCTGGGGTTTCTTAGCACTGAACACAAACTCTCTAAGATTCCTGGGCAGAGCTTATATTAGTGACAGACCAGTAAAGCATGGCATGCCACTGTGCTCTGCTTTCACTCTGCCAGGGTTTCTGACAAGCCAGAGATACTCCCAACAATTACAATGTAGAGGCACAATTTTGCATTAAAAGTTGCCCACACTTTTTCACTTATAATGTGAAAAGCAAAAATTAGCCATTGAGCCTATACATCTACTTTCATATCCATACTAATGAATTAAGGGTTATGGAAAATCGTACTTGCAAGATCCATAAATATTTTGTTGAGTTGAAATACAAATGTCAGTGGCTTTATTTTTAAAGCCTAGTACTAGAAACAGAGAATTTTAATATTGCTAAAGTTAAGCTAAAATGCCATTGGAACTTCAGGCAAAACTGATCTAACTTAGGCTAGTAAATCTTCTTCATTTCAAAGGAACAGAGCAGTAAAAACCCTTGAAGCAGGCATTACCTGAAGGTAATGGACTGCAGCTATGAGTTAAATGTTCCAAGGAGAAGAGAAGACTGCTTCTTCACAAAGTCAATTATCCCCTCTTTGTGTCCTTTCTGTTTGGTACTAGCATCCTGAACACATTGAAAAATTTTAAATTATTTTTTTTGAGAGCAGAGTGTTTATTTTATCAAACTGTGTGTTCCTGACTCCAGTTCCAGAATTCTGAATCTGGTTCCTGTCCTGGTGAGTCCTGTCTGGGACTTCCCCAGTGCCTACTCCACAACATCAGTGGTGATGGTGATGTAATTGCCATCAAGGCAATTTGTATATGTTTGTATATATTCAATTTTATTAGTATTCTTTCCATTAGAACTTTTTTTGGTTGTCTTTTCCAATCCATAAGTATGTCTCCTGTGTTCCCTTTCTCTTCCCCCTTAGGAAGAAAGAGCAGTTAATAGACAGCATCTGTCATTTGACTAGTGGCTGACCCAGCTCTAACTTTTGGTAGCAACATCCTCTCTTAGGAAGGAAGAGGTGGAGAGAAGAAAGAACAAAGCAACTCCTCTGCAAATGCAAAACATCCCTTTTTTCTTCTCTCCACAATGTGTACACAGGCTGATAGGAAACCTCTTCCATTTAGGCATGTAAGGAGTTCCATCACTGGAAATAGTGCTTTGGAAGAATGGACAACACAATCAAAAACCATGAAATTCTTTTTATTTCCCAAAACAACCCCCAAAAGAAATTTAAAAATCATAGACATATTTCTCAGCAATGTCTCGTATTGAGGCCCCATGCAAAAACATTGCTGGAAAACAAGCACTTAACTGTAATTTTCTCAAAACTCCCTGAAAGCTCCAGTTCAATTCAAAATTTTAAGTCTGGAGTTGGTGTGAAAAATGTGTAAAATTAAAAAAAATTAAATCTTCATGTTTACTAAACAAACAAAAGCTTCGCAAAACCTTCCTGTCCCAGATCTCACTCAGCTGTTCCATAGCCTAATAGTAAGATCAACAACAGCCAAATTACTCAGTCTTGTTTATCCTTTGTTATAGAAAAACCTTTAATTTAGCCTCTAGGAAAATTGAACTTTCAATAGAGAGCTGTCACATTCGCTTTGATTCTACAAGCAAACCTGCTAACTCTCACAGCTGTTCAGTGCTTTGTACTGTCTATAAACAACCTGAAAATAATTTCTGCTGCTCTGCATCAGGTTTTTGAAGCATATAGCACAATAACAGGGCAATCAAATGTCATGGAGATCAAATTTTAGCAATAGTACTTTGAATTCAATAGCCAGCTCTAGTTTAGAGATCTTGCATTTCTGTTATTTAAATCCTTGATTTTTTTTCCATCTCAACAGGGGTGATATAGTCAAAGAAAATGGAGGTGAGACTGGAGCTGGGGAGTGTGTGACCAAAGGGAAACTTCCAGTATTTTAAATTTGCTTTACTAGAGCTAGAGACTCAGTTTAACAGCCTTTGTCAACCCTCTTAAAACTCTCAAGGTTCTGCTAAATACAGATCAGAGCCAAACAACATTGCTTTCATGTTTTGGCATTGAAAGTTAGCCCAAGTAATGAATTTGACCTAGTGTATGAAATTTGAGTGCCTTTTAAACTGTCTAAACACCAAGCATGCATTTTTAAACAGTAAGTAGGTGTTAAATAATAAAACCTGTTTTATTTTCATTCTATATACCACCTAATGTATAATGGATAGCTTTAAGTGATGTTGTTTATTGAGTTTACTACAGAGGGGGTGCATTCTGTAAAAAGAGCTTCATCTGAAATGTGTATTGCACTCTGTGCAGCTGTGTTGAGCTTCTTGGGACTGCAGATTTTTCAGTAGGGACAATGTCTCCTTAAAAATACATAAAGCTTAACATCTAAATTGTGTTTAAAAATGAACAGAATGCTGAACAAACACAGCTGTGTTTTCTTGTGTATTCTTTGTCACTATCTGTCTCTGTAGGTTTATGTTTGTTTTCAGTCCCATAAGAAAAGAGGAGGAGATAGTTTTGAAGATATTATTTTAGTTGCTTGTTTAAAACAAATTATTTCCACTACATTCTGCAGCAAAGGAAGACTTCCAGTCTTTGTCAACCCCAACCAAAAAAAAAGTGTGACCTATCCCAAAAAGTTTCAATTAAGCAGAACTGCCTTAAGGGAATACAGTAGGTCTAGTGATCGTGAAAGCATTGCACTGAAATGTTTCTAAAGCTGCTTGGATAGTTCCTAAATGTTTATGTTAGAGGCAGCATATTAATATATTCATTGCTAATTATGTTTTGAGTCTATGCAGAGATGTCCAAGGTGCATTTCATGAATAGATATTTGCTAGTCTGAGGAGAGAACTGTCTTAACTGTTACCTAGAGAGTTAACACTAGAGTAGTCAGGAACAGACAGTTAAGAGAGAGTAGTAGACTAGACTGGTGATTTAATTCTTACTCTGGAAGTTAGGTATGAATGTTGATGGCTCAGCTAATTTTCTTTTCCCAATTTGGCTACTTAATCTCCCATTCACTTCTCATAGTGAAATGTTTATTCAACCATTTCCTCATGGTGGTGCATATTATATGAATGAATGTGAAGAAAATATCACGTGGGAGGGCTGGAGTTATGCATCAGAAGGCTTTGGAAGAGTTAGGAGTTACTTGCAGGCACAACTGAGGTTTAGAAGACCTCACTGTTGTGACTGAAACAAGCTGCCCTGAGGGGAGTGCAGGACTGCTTAGGAGGAGCTTTTCCAGCTTGTTGTATTTGGGTACAAGCTGCTGGCTTGGTCCAGAAGTTAAAATGAGTTTGCACACTTGTCCCCTGGGGTCATTTATCTATCATTTATCTATATGCCAATGCCACCTTGCAGTTTGGCACAGCAGCGGCATGGAAAAGCTTTCTCAGTGGCTGTCTGCCCTGTATGTGCTTCTCTGGCTGTGAAATCAGTTTGGAGTAAATCAGACTCATTCATCATAGGATAAAATATAAAAAAAAAAAAAAAAAAAAAAAGAAAAAAAAAAAAGAAAGAGAAGGAAAAAAAGAAACTTGCCTAAGAGGAATGATAGCTTTCTGTACAGTCATTTAATGATTGAAATACATAGGTGATGTTATTTTTTATTTTAATCTTTATCAAGCACATAGCTTGGAATGCCACTCAAGAAGAAACAGCAAAATAGAACTGGTTTATCTATTTCTTGTATCTTATCTTACTTTTGTACCTTCAATCTCCTTCAAAATGTCATGTAAAATTAGGAAATAGCAATAAGATTCTGTCACGGTTTAGGGTCAGGGCAGCCCCCTGACTGATAACAGACTCTCTCTTTTAACTCTCCTCCCTCCCCAGCAGGGAAGGGGTAAGGAATAAGGGAGAGAGAGTTAATTAGAAAAGGAAACTAGAACCATTTTAATGAAAATAATAATAATGGAATCCATACAAATATGCACAAAACCAGTACTGAACCCAACCCCCTTGATGGTAATTACATCACCATCACTGATGCTGTGGAGTTGGCACAGGGAGAGTCCCAGACTGGGCCCTGCAGCAGACGGGAGCTGTGTTCAGGAACTGGATTCTGGGACTGGTTCAGGAACACACTGATCAGGATCAAAGGCAGTATGGACAGAATCCTCCTTGATGCTCTGAGGGGGAGAATCCCTCAAGAGAGAAAGAACTCCAACAACACCCTGAGCTGAGAGCCTAGCCCACCAGCTAGCTTGCTTATCCTGACAGTTTTCTTGCCTGCATTTCTTCTCTCCGTGTGTTTAGAGACCCTCCGGACCCCCAAGCTTCATATGATGTCTATGGGATGGAATACTTCAGTGGTCAGTTTGGGGTCACCTGTCCACTCCTCCCTTCAGGTGAGGTCTTTCCCTTCCTGCACCCCCAAGTGTGATGCACAAGTTCTAGCAGTGGCCTTGGTATCTTTGGAAGTAACTGTAAACATAAGGTGTTATCACTGCTAGAAGCAGACATGCTGCTAACATGAGAAAGTGCTGTCACTTAGAAAATCTGAGCTGAAAAGTAAAATCATTGAGCAGAATTTGTTTGGTTCTCACTCAAACCAGGACAGATTCCTCCTGACTTTTATTTCAAATATAATAACCCACTGTGGTCAGATTTCTTTGCATACCTAGTACTGATACTTGAAAGGCATCATTTAAACTGTCCTTTTAACTAGCTCTACAGCACTTAGTTGACTCTGATATGATGTTATTTAGGTTATCTTTTCCAACCAGATGAATTTCAGAAGCAAAGACACATGACAAGAAAATAACAACTGATGGTGCTATATAATGTAGAAGTAGCTACTGTGGATGGATTATGTACTATCTCCAATGTTCAGGGTAGGGACAGAGTCTTACATATTCTCCAAATGAGATGTCTGCTTCTAGTCACAATGTAGCTGCTCCAGACCAGAAAACTGCTTTCCTTCACTGAGCCAAGTGGGATGGATCCTAGAGATCAAGCCCTGATAGATTCAGGAATGCTGGCAACACGCTCATAAAATACGAATAATTCAGCACCTCATCCTCACAATTTTCTGCTACTGGCTCCAAACTCCCTCTTAGAGATGCCCTTT
Source organism: Ceyx melanurus (assembly GCA_024611195.1). Classification (NCBI taxonomy): domain Eukaryota; kingdom Metazoa; phylum Chordata; class Aves; order Coraciiformes; family Alcedinidae; genus Ceyx; species Ceyx melanurus. Next base: position 10,222 of record JANHGL010002918.1, read on the forward strand.
TCTTCTGTGCCTGTGGAGCAGTCATTACCTCCCTGCTTAGGAGGGACAGCAAACAGCAAATGCTCTCAGGAGTGAAGATGTGGTGCCAAGGACACGGCCTGAGCATTGCTCAGCCAGGGAAGAGACGAGGCAATTACAAGTGCAATAGAGAAGAACACCTATAGTGAACTTCCTACATAACAAATTTTCACCATCCAGAATCCTCCCACAGCCTAAGTCTGTGCATTTCTCTCCTAAATTGTGCAAGTGTAACGGCCTTTTTTTTTTTTTCTTCCCAGATAATCCAGCTTTTCATCATTGCCTACAATCTCAAGCAACCCTGTTTTTCTTCAGTGTCTCCATGCTGTTGTGCTGCACAAAATGTAGCATATGTTATAGCCCAGAGGCCAGCTGTTTTACCTTTTAATGCAGGTAGGTGGATGCTTGGTTTGTTGGTTTTCTTAATTTTGAGTGAATGAAAACAGGAGAATGGTGGTAGGGAATGCAGGACATGTGAGTTTTGAAAATATGAACTTCATCAACATTTTAAAATTTGTCTTTATTACTACTGAGGAGTCATTATCTGGGACTACTTTCTAAAACTTATTTCTTTCCTAAATGTTGCTTGCCATACAGGTAATTATATGTATCAAATGAGACTGTTTTGTTTTTTAATTTTACATTGTTATTTGGTTTAGAGTATAAAGACGTTGAAAAATGGAGATGTTAAGCAAACAAGCTTTCAAGCTATGAACTTTTCTCTCACAAGCAGGTGACAAGTTTCTGAAAATAGACATAAGGCATTAGTAGAAGAAAATATAATTACATGGGGAGCTGAGAGGAGGAAAAAACCAAACCAATAAATTAATTATCTAAAATTTTTAAAATAAAAGAAGGAGCAAGATACAGTTATTCAGATGTCCTGGTTTGGACAGATATTATCTTAAATTCAGCAATATGAGACCAGAAGGCTTATAAGGAGACAAGAATTTTATTAAAGAATATCTATAGATATAGATATTTTGTATAGAATGCAAACCAAAATGTGGAACGGTGAATATTGAACAGCAAAATAGAACAGAACAGAAAAACAGTAAAAAAATAATTGGTGGTTGCTCTTCCCTTTGATGACCAGCTGGGAAACCGTTGGAAGGAAGGTTGGGGTATCACGCTGGCTGGCAGCACAGCCTGCTGCTGGGTCAGACACTCCCCACAGTTTGGTGTCAGCAGCAAACTTGCTGAGGGTCACTCTATCCCCTCATCCAGGTCACTGAATAATATACTGAATAATATTGGACCCAGTACTGGCCCTTGGGGGACTCCACTAGTCACAGGCCTCCAGCCAGACTCTGCTGCACTGACCACAACTCTCTGGGCTCTGTCCTTCAGCCAGTTCCCAATCCACCTCACTGCACAATCACCCCATCCACACTTCTTAAGCTTGGCTGTGTCAAACACAAGTCAAACACATCCACTGCCCTCTCCTCATATATCCAACTACTTGTATCATCTTAAAAGTCTATCAGAGTAGTCAAGCGTGACTTCCCCTTACGGAATCCATGTTGACTACTTGTGATAAACCTCCTTTCCTCCACATGCTTAGAGATAAGCATGAGTCCCGAGTCCTGCTCATGATTAGGCTGCATCAGTCCAAATAAGGTAGCCAGAAGCAGTGCTTGCACCTACTTGTTCTCTCAGAGCCAGAGGAAGAAGTGACACAACAGGAAAATCTCTCATCTTTGCAGGTTAGATGCTATCCTAGTCCTTAGATGTTCAGGACATCCAGTAACATAATTCTGCAGGGAACAGCTCTGTCTCTTCAGTCTTCAGATCATGACACAAAATCAATGAGAGGATTGATTGTAAAGCTAGTGCTGTTAAAAGTTACTTTTGTCTATTTTTGTTCTCACAGAGAGACACATGTGCCCATAAGCATTCTTATCAGCTTAATAAACTGCTGAAAACTTTCAACCAACCTGAAACTAAAATTTTTCTTCATGTTGATAGGAAAAAATAATTCTTAATAGCAGGCAACAGCTATGACTGGCCACATCTTGAGCATACAGTACTTCTGTGTTTCCAAAAATGGCATCACGTATGTATGAGAAAAAGAGAAATCCAGGGTGGCTTAACTTTTTATGTAAGTGGCACTTTTTATGTACTTATCAAATTTCAGTATTCTTGTCAATTTTTTATAGACACTATTGCATTAGATCAGTCAAAGGCAGCAGAGGACAGGAAAAAGAACTGAAAGAATTTTCAGGTACCCATATTAGACTATAATACAGGTTTTATGCCATCATCTCTGTGACAAGCACAGAGAAAAATCAAAGCTTTATAATTCTTCTGAAATCACAAAGGAAAAAGAAACAGATAAAGGTTAGTTATTAAGTGTATTACCACAAAATATTAAAGTGTGTTGCCTAGATGACAGGAAACACCAATAAAAATTAACTTTTTTTTTTTTTTCCATTATACAGCTCCAATTGGATTAATATTTTATCTTTTTAAAATTAGTAGGAAAGGTACTGTGAGCAAAAATAAAATATACTTCTCAGCTGTGGACTTACAAAATTGTCAGCTGCTTTTTGGCTACAGGTCTTTGACTAACATCTTCTCTATTGTTTCTTAATATATTAAATTATAGAAAAATAAATATGTGCTTGGTACAATACAGACGTGACTTAACTCTCCCTTTTCAATAAAAATGTCTCATTTTGAAACAATGGAGTTGGGTTTTCTTCTTTTCATTACATATATCATGTAAATGACATCTATTTCTTCTGATGTCTGCTTAAATCATACCTTCCCTAAATCAGAGTTAGCCTTAGCCTATTTCATATCACATGGTAGGGAATATTAGGCAATAATATAATTATTATTGATATTAATTATATAGGTTATAGTGAGAGTTAACCTGATGATGTGACTAGCATGAGTTTCAGAACAACCGAAAATTTCACTCATTTCATCAGTCTTTAGGTGTATTTTCATAAAATTAAAAATAAAGTAGAAATAATTTAAATGGCATTTTATGCCTTTGGCATCATAGACAAAAATGACACCATGTTAAATGATTTTCCACTTAAAATAGTATTGCAAACAATCTAAATCTTTTTCACTACCTTTGCAATTTTATGATGTGCTGGAGAGGGTACAGAGGAGGGCTTCCAAGCTGGTGAAATGTTTGAAGCATGTCTCTTGTGAAGAAGGATCTGAGGTTGTTTAGCCTTGAGAAGAGAAAGGAGGTTTCTATGAAATATTCATTTTGGATGTACCTTTAAAGTTAAATAAGCCCTTATTGCCTCCATCTACTGGTGTGGGGCTCACTAACCATCTCAAAAGCAACAGTGCTGTGGAAATCTGTTGGTATATGTCTAAGGACTATGTCATTTGGTTTCTGAGGGCCCAGGTGCTGCTCTGAAGGTAGAGGACTTGCTGTTCACTACATTATCCAATATAAATATTAATTAAAAGCTCATGGAGATGCCAGAGCAAAATAATACTTCTTGCAGCTTCTGATAATATGATCTGCAGTAGATGACCAGCTCCTTAAAATACTGTTCAATAAATTAATATCTGGTACATCTATTGCTAAAACAAATTTCTCAAGTTCTAGGAGGCTAATTGACAATGCCATGGTATGTATTTGCTAGTAATTGTCTTCTACTTTTGTAATTCTGCAGTAATTTGAAGCTCTTTAATATTTCTCACTCTGTTTTTTACTTATAAATAATATATCTGTATTTTGAAATGGTGTAGAAGACATAAATTACTAATTTTTGTTCTTTCATTAAGGAGTAGCATAATCTCTCTGATTCTTTTTACTCATGGAGCTTTCTGTTCCTAGCAGATTTTCATAATCCTTTTGAAGCCCCTGAACTTCCATGTTCTATAAAGTCTAGTCAATTTTTTCTCTTCATGCCATCATGCTTAATCGTTTTACTGCCAAAAATTGTTCCACTTTGGTAATTGGCATGTCAGTCTTCATCACACCAATATGTATTAGCTCTGATCTCCTGTCCTCGTGATTGACTTATAAAAAGAAGAAACTATGATAAGCAATCTGCCTTTTCCATTTTCTATCCTATATAAAAACATTTGGCCATTTTTATTTTGAATTTAATCACTGGATGGGATAGCTGGCAGATAATGATAGTTCAGTTTTTCATTTGGTGATGCTGCAGTTTTAAGAACTGAAAAAATGATGCTTGTTCACATATAAAAAAAGAGAAAGTGGAAAGAACCTAGACAGAACAATGTTTGATACTTGCAAATGCTTCCATAAATATAGAATGATTTTGCAATAAGATAAACTATGGATTATTTGGTCATTTTTTTTTTTTCATCATTCATCCAAACAAACAAAAAAAAGTAAAAATCTGATGGGCCTCAGAAAAATGTTTGCTCTCTTCTCAGCCAGATAGGTAATATATTTAGTACTCCTCAGATACTTTTCTTTTATGTATGAAATATTTCTTCTATTTAAGCCTGATTTTGTAGTCAATGAAGACTTATATATTCACACTGCCAGCTAAATTCTGTTGCCAAAGCATTCATTGTAATTTTTATTATTTTAATGTTTCCCCTTTGTCTTCTAACTGCCACCTCAAACAAATGGAGTCCAACAGGTCCTGGGTCACACCTGCTAGTCCTTTATGGGGATTGTGGATACTGCAGAAATACTGAATCCCCTCCCATATGTTCACCCGTGCCACGTTAAGAGTGAGACTGTCAGTTACCTGCCAGAGCCTCAAGGGCAAACTGAAGCAGTTTTACAAAGTCAACATTTGCCCATTTTCAGATCCCTGTTAAAGGACGTGCACTGAGACAGGTTAAGAGTTAAAAATTAGATAGGTTCAGTTTATTAAAGCAACAGATACAACAACTTTGGAATTGCCATTGATAAATACACTAACTGCAAATGAAAATCGAGCTCGAGTTTGTAATTCCCAGGTTACATCCAACACAGTCAGAGGTGCAAACCTTTGTAATAGCACCAATATATAATAATAATGCTAGAAAAATGTATGCCATAAATTGAAGGCACAGTTCTTAAGAAGGCATCCCTGTCTTGGGTGGAGAAAAAGTAGCACAGCCCACTGACATCCTCTACTAGACCATCAGTCTTCTTTTGCACAAAGAGTTAGTCCCCTTGTGATGTTTTTATATTCTAATCCTGTCTGTCCCTGCCTTCTATGTGATGGATTTCCTGCATTTAGATGTTATTTTATTTCAAATGCTCTTCGAGGGTAACTGCAGCACTTAGAATAAGTCCAAATGTGGTCTTAAATTGCAGTCTGAACACAATATGTGCATCCACGTTTTCCTTTTTCAATCATTTTCTTTTTATATATGTTCTTCTCATTTGCTTTTATTTCATTTTCTTTTATTGATTTTTCTCTACTACATGTTCAATACTCTATAGCTCTTCCTGAATGGAATGCCTAAATCCACTGGTTGTAGCTTACACAATCATCTGAGGCATCAAAGCATGATTTCCTCAGCTATGGTTCAGGATTTTTTTCTGCTTTCTGTGCTCTGCCTGACATGACTTTCTGTTAAGCAGCTTTTTGTGAAATGCTCTCCCAAGTAGTGGTAGCAATTTTCAGGTAGTACACAAGAATACTTTTTATTCCCTGTCAATTTTAGGAAATGAGGTTACATCAATCTAGTGGCCAGTCACCAGTGGAGATCCCCAGGGCTCAGTTTTAGGTCTGGTGCTCTTTAATGTTATCAATGATCTTACATTAAGTAAGTCTGATGATTATACTAAATTAGGAGGAGCTGTGGACTCCCTCAAGGGTAGAGTGGCCTTACAGGTAGACGTGGACAGACAGAGAGCTGGGCAATATGTAAATTTGGCTTTATGAAATACCATTGTAGCACCAGAATAATCCTAAACACTGAGTTATGCAGTGTGTTGTGACAGAGGCCTCCAGGAATTTCCTATAGTAGTGTGCACAGCAGCAGCTAGAATGTTACCTCTGAGAACCAAGTTTTCTACCACAGCTTTCACATATTCTGCTCATTCAAGTATGAAGTTAGGAATGGCAAAATGCTTTGCATAAAGGCATGCTCTTCTAATTAGGAACAGATGAGGGGTTAATTAGGAACAACTCCTGTTTTCGCCTTTGTGTAACTCCATAACTATAGTAGCACAAAAGCACTTCATTGTATCATGACAGTGCTGTTGATTCTCGTGTGTGCAGCCATATTACATAAACTTGTCTTGATTTTTAATGAGAACCAAAAGGGGAAAGAATGTATTAAACAAAAAGAAAATGTGGCCAACTTGGCAGAGTGCAGGTACTGAGTCCCTGTTCTCCTTCTTTCTAAGTGGAAATGATTGGTATGGCGTGGTGTGGACTCGGCACTGCTGCTGTAGCCCAGCTACAGAAATTCCCTCTGAAAACAGCAACAACTGGTTCACTGTAGCCACAGGCTGCACAGTTCTCTGATGTGTTGATGAAAGCATCCAGATTATTTTTTTTTAAGGGAATAAATTAATTAACTGGTAGGGAACTCATTTAGCATTATGGTTGCAAGAGAAAAGTAGTTGAAGAAACTGATGAGAAATATGTAAGTCAGATGTGTAAGAAATATCTACACATTTAATTTTAATCTCTCCCCTTCTTTATTTTGCATTTTCCCTGATCCTGCCTGATCGTTCCAGTGCAACTGTGAATGAGGAAATCAATAGGAAAAGGCAACAGCTCATGGCTCTGGGACTGGTGTTACCTGCAGGACTTTGGGTTTTTTGATCATGGGCTGCTATATGAGGCACCTGGCCTGCTGGTGGCAGGAGTGATGCACTTCTCTCAGAGGGGGAAAAGGATTTTGGGGCAGGATTTATCAGGGTTCATTTAAACTAGATACGAAGGGGGAAGGGCAGATAACTGGGTCTATTTACTTTTTAGATAATCAGAGGTTCTATCCCTCTTCAAGGCTGAAAACTTTATACTCAGCTCCATCCCTGAAGTGTTTCTACACCAATGCATGTACCATGGGGAATAAACAGGAGGAGTCAGAAATCCATGTGTGGTCACAGGGTTATGACCTGTTGGCAATGATGGAGACACGATGGGACAGCTCAGACTGGACTGCTGTGCATGGCTATGGCTTTTTCAGGAACGACAGGTCATCAAGGTGAGGTGGTGGAGCTGCTCTTTACATGAGAGAGCAAATGGAATGTCTTCAGTTCAAAATTGTACAGAATTTTGGATAATTTTTGGATAAGCAGGAGAAAGCTGAGCTTACTGAAAAAAGAAGTTGCAGGAAGGTCAGGGAGAGGAAGGATAAAAGTTCCTGTATCCTGTCCTATGTAGGGTATCCTGTACAATAATTTCAGAATAAAATAGATTGGATTAGTGATTTAACAGCAGTTTAAAAAAAGGATGATGACATGAATATTGAGATCATAAGCAATTTTATTCCCTTTTGGATCAAATACTAGGATTATTTTCATAAGAGAAGCATAAGTTTAGTATAAAATTAATAGGTACCATTCTACATCTGCATATTAAACCCAGTAATCCATCTCTCATCTTTCCACTTCTATTCAAAATCCTATTGCACTCTCTTCCCTGCCTCTTTGTTTTATAATTTTAGATGAAATGCTGACCCGCTTGTCTTCTCAGTTGACTTTTGGGTGGAGTGGGGAGGGGGAGGGAGGGCAGGGGGTAAGTGTGGTGACATTTGACCAACACAGTTTTCTGCTGTAAAATACATTCCAATTAGATAGCTTGCTCTGGACAGTAACCTTCCTTCAGCTATATTAAACAGATTTTTTTTTTTTTTTAAAGTCTCAACATAAACCAGCTTTCCTAAATCTGGACTTGTTTTTGCAACACTTTTCTGATTGTTTTCCAATTTGTCAGTCTATTTTAAAGCATCAGCAGAAATGGGATATGGTATCACCAGGGAAAGGCTCATTAGTGCTTCAAATACTAATCCAAGCTGCTTCCTCTCAATTTGCAGTACAAATATGCAGTGTAAAGTCTACCGTGTGGATGCAGGTGCTACTATAGAATAATTGTAATAAAAACCCACAAGGAATTCCTTTGTATCTTTTGTAATAAAATCCTCAAAGGGTTTCTGAAAAGTAGGTGAAGAAACTTCAGCTTTAGGTCTTGATGCAGTTACAAGGAGGCTACTCTTTTCCAGGTGAAGTGAACATTCTGTACTTTAAAAAATAGGTATTTCATTTTATGATATGGAGCCTTTAAAAAAAGACTTCTAACTTTGCTTTTCTTAGTGGAAGATGTCATGAAAATTCTGTCAGGATGACAGGTATCCAAATCAGCCTTATCTCTGCCAATACACCTCTTTGCTGTGAAACAGAATTCATTGTGATGACTGTAATGCAAGATTTTATTTTTTTTTTATAAATGTTCAGAGAAATAGAACTGTTTCAGAACTCATTTCAGAACATCATAGTAGCTGATCTTTCTACTGGAAGGTTGTGAAGACACCTGGACTTTTTATTTCCTCTTAGGAGTGACTTAATTCCAGTATGTAAGAGGAAAATGAGTTCCCTCTAACACAACTCTGCTACGTAATAATTTGTTATTTTCCATATTTAGTTATCTGCACTGTTACTTGTAACATATTCATTAGGAAGTCTCCAAGCAAATGTCACACTCACCCTTAATGTGACAGGTCCCCTAGAAGGCTGATGTGTCTCTGGGATGCAGATGGTGGGGAGGCCAAAGCATACAGAGGAGCAGAACTTTAAGAAGTCCAGAGACACTAATATCTACATGAAAAAATAGACAGCCATAGTAACTCTATGCATGTGGCACCTTTTTCACCCCAATTATGTTGCAGACTTTATGCATATAAATTAACTCACCTGCACTGATATGGGAAATGCTTTAGGGCTGTAAATACCAGCTGTTTAGAAAGGGACCATGAAGTCAATAACATTAAGTCTAATTGACATAGGAAAGCAATTTCACTTATTTGGAATTTAATTCAAAACTGTTTTAATTTAGCTTCAATTATGTTAAAAATGTTTACCTATAGATGCAAGATCATAGCACATAAAATAGTGGTGATAGATTCCTTACATTACTGAATTTATTTCTATTGTTAACTTCAATGATTAACTTAAATCCAATTTCATTAAAAAAAAAAAAAGTAATGTTGAGCTCCTACAGCTATCCTGTTTATATGAATTTGCCTGTACAAGGTGATCCTGATGGTTTTAAAATTTAGTAAGGTAAACAGTCTTCCATGAAATCTAAAAATGTTCTTCTCTGGGGATAAAAAAAAAAATAATTAGAAAAGAGCAAATGTAGAATAAAAAAAAAAATGAAAAAAAATGCTCTTTTACATCATGAGAGCACTAATTTTCTTGGAGACCACAGAAATTGAGGTTCTGTTGGTAATTTGACTTAAGCTTTGGTAACTCAGCTGAGTTCTAGCAATGGGTGATAACAGCTCTGAGATAAATATGTCTTTTTTAACCCCTTTCAACGGGGAGGGGTCACAGCTAGATAAACAACCAAGCCAGCCAATGGGATTGTTGATTCCTGACTGATTGATGCCCCCATATAAGGGGAGGGCTGGGGCAGGGGGGGGGCTTAGTTACAACTTACCTTGGTGTGGATTTTCTGTGTGCCTGGAGAAGGGAAAGTGGCAGCTTGGAAACAGGTAGAGCTTTCCTGGTTTCTATTGCTCACATTGTTTATCATTTTATTAGTTATTACAGTTGCTTTCTTCTCTCTCTGGGATATTTTATCCCATTGTTCTTATCTCAGCCCCTAGACTCTCACCTTCTTCTGCCAACTCTCCCATCCCACAGGAGAGGGTGTAGAGGAGAGCAAGGGGTGGGTGAGCAGCTGTGTGGTGTTTAGCTAACACCAGAGGTTAAGCCATCACACCCCTACATTATTTTTTGTATTTATTATTTCTTAGGATGAGATTTAATAGCAAAAATGTTGATTATTAGAAATAACTAATATTGCTTACCAAGAGAGAATTTATGAAGCTGATCATAGTGACTGCAAAATCTTGAGTGAATACTGATTTGTGTATTACTTTATAACTTTGTCTAAGTATTGGATATCTGATAAGCAAACAGATTATATGACCTTCTCCTTGTCTCTTCTATAAATGCTTTGGACATTTCATGGGAGATTCCTGGAGTAAATGTAATGTTAAACTTATTCTTGATGGCTGTTATCAAAATTATTAGTGTTTCAATGTCCATTCTTGGGGATGAAGAAAGTCGTTCTAAAACCCACGAAGGTTGTGCATATCAGAAAAGGGCTTTTGAGTTGCATTATTCTTTGGAGATTTAGGGTAGAAGAGGATTAGTAGTCTGGTGGAGTCAGAGACCTCTGACAATGAGGCAAGAGCTACAGTGTTTGAGAGTGTCTGCTGCTGTTTCTGGACATTCATTTTCTGGACAACATAACATAGTGATGTTAACTATTAACTATGTCATGATGAGTGCAGTTGAAGATCATGAGTGTCTAAAACAGAGTTGTATTTACCTACAGCAGGGGGAACAGCTTTCTACCCAGAGAGGGATGTTGACATGATGATAATGAAAAGTAGTAAAGATTTAGAGTGAATCCTAACCTTAAAGCATTTTGTGGATATGAAGCAGAAGTTCTAGAAAACAATAATTTCTTACAAAATAGAAAGGTTAAAACAATTTGCACCTATAACGATGGGATATTGTTTAAGAGCAGGATCGTAGATTACATGAAATATTTTCAGGGCAGTAGCTTTCTGGTTTCGGGTTGGTTTGTTTTGATTTTTGTTGTGCTGTGGTTGTTTGTTTGTGGGGGTTTTTTTGTGTGTGTTCTTAGAAGTGTTGTTGTCTCTTCATGTGGTTGTCAGGAAAATAATACCCTGGTGCTGTGTTCCCAAAAGGCAAAGAACTTATAAAACCTAGCATTAGTTCTTAGATTTTCTGATTGCTTGGGGTGACTCAGTGGTATCTGATCAATAAATAAAGACCTAAAATACACAGTTAGATTAATCCAGTTGTTCCTTTTTGCTGCATTTTATATGAAAGCTGTGAAGAATTGCTAGAATTCAATGTGCTGGTTTGCTTTTATATTCTAGGAATGTGATTTTATTTTTATTGTTTGTTTGTTTTGTGGGATTTTTGTGTGTGTGTGTGGTGGAGGATTTTATTGTTGTTGTTACTCTTTTTATCTGCTCTATCTCTGATAGTCCTGAAGGTTTTTGCAGATGTCAGAGTTTCAAAACTGACAAAGACAAGCATTTACCTTTGAAAAACTGTGGTTTTGTGTGTTCATGTGGTGTGTACACTGATGAGTACTTAATGCTAATTGCTAAAAAACACTTTTAAAATGTGATTTGTGAAAAAAAATAACCCCCCACAAAATAAACCCAGAGAAACATTTCTTCAAACATCTTCAAAATAGTTTCATTATTTGTGTTCTGTACAGACAGTTTCTCTGTTCATAGAACTGAAATTCCTACTGGAAGCACTATAATGGAGAAACATCAGCCTGAAGCTACATACTTCCACACTTGTTTAGTTTAGAGTGGTTGCAACCTACAACCACTTTACTTTCATTTTTGTTCACTTATCATGAAAGCAGAAAACTATTCATGGAAGTGCTACTATCAATAGAGGTGAGCAGATGTAGTTTGATTTGTACAGTCTTTATTAGTGGGACTGATGTAGAAAAACCAGCACAGAGAAATCTGTGCTATTGGTGGTGACTGGAACACTTTGTTGTTGTTTAAAAGATGCTCAAATGTGAAACAGAGAAATGGAAATATAAGGAAGGTGGGATTCCCTCAAAGAAATACATAGTGTTCTTTCTGAAAGCAACATTCAGCTCATGGATTTATTTATAACTCACTTCAGAGTTGAATCTGCAGCCACCTTCTGTCCATTATTCTCTCCCTTTGGGAACTGGATCAAAATAGGCAGAATATGATCTTCAAAGCAGCAGTGTTTTTAATTTTTATTATTGCCTCTCTCCTGCAAGTCCATTTTCTCAGTATTGTATTTGCTACTTTTTAGCCCCTCATGGCTTCTTATGGCACTTAGTATTTTTGTTTGCTTTTTAAAGTATAATGATAATAAACCCCTACAAACGAAAAAACAACAATCAGAACCTGGGAGCTCTTAGTGTTTTCAGTTTTTCTTTGGTCCTTGGTTGAATAACTTTAATTATTTGAGTAGCTAAAACTCATCTGAATTCCACCCACCTACCCCATCCCTCCTTTATTAGGCAGACACAAAGTGTACAAATTGATTTTCCATGGAAATTTTTCCTGACACAGTATATTTTGCAGGCATATCTGCAATAAAGAGGTATTATGGTAGAAGTGTGTTCAGTTAGGACGTTTTGGCTTTTTAAGAGTCGTTTGAAGACCCTTTTCTTCTAATGTCAGTAACTCAGCTTGAACACCTCTTACTCCAAGAGAGATTATCTCAGCTTACAACTTTTTCTGGTTGTTGATATGAAGTTGTAAACCAGCTGAGAACTGCTTTGAGCTAGGCTCAGCATAACTTGCTGGGAATTAAAGATGCCTGCAAAAAAAATCCACCTGACAGATGCAGATTAGAAAATTGGTGCACTGTCAACAAAGCATAACTATGAAGATATTTCTAACATCAGATATTTCACTGACTGGTACAAAATGAAAGTTTCATTGAAGTCAACCTATCAAAGGACATAATTTTCTAGGTATGCAGCTTGATATGGGAAGGATAATTTGACTCATTGGAACTCGAATAAAGGACCACAATAGGCTTCATTCAGAAAGATCATATTTAAGTGTTAAACCAATAATGGGATTTTTTTGAGATATACTGATCAAAGGGACCTGGATGAGGGGATTGAGTCTGTGCTTAGTAGATTTGCAGATGATACTAAATTGGGGCAGACTGCTAATCTTCTGGAGGGCAGGGAGATGCTGCAGAGGGACCTGGCCAGGCTGGGTTGGTGGGCTGAGGCCAATGGGATGAAGTTCAACACTGCCAAGGGTTGGGTCCTACACTTTGGCCACAATAACCCCCTGCAGCTACAGACTGGGAGATGAGTGGCTGGAGATGGGTCTGGTTGAGAGGGACTTGGGAATGTTGGTTGACAACCAGCTATCAAAGGATATCAGATCAGTTAAGCAGGATTTAGCTTTTATAATTCCATTTTGGCTACTCCTGATAACCTTTCCTTCCTTGTGGTTAGAGATGGCTTCCAGAACGAACTGCTCCACCACTTTTACAAGGATGGAGGTGAGGCTGACCAGTCTGTATCTGCCTGGGTTTTCCTTCTTGCCCTTTAGTATGTCTAAAAGCAGTTAATTGATCCCATTTTAATTTTCACTGACTGACTCCATTTTTCATTATGTTTAATCAAATCAACAAGAACTAGGTAATTTATTTTGTAATTAATCTAGCCTTCTTTTTAATATTGATGAGCTTTCTGTTTGGACAATTCAATCACTGATGCCTAAAAGAAATCTGCAATGACTGCAGAAAATAACAAATTTTCCCCTCATAGACATGCTTTTGCATAATTGTCTTAACTGTATTCATAGTGTTCTCTGCCAGGATACAGAAACTTATCTGTAACTGGTCTAGTTGTTGTGGTAAGACCTGCATTGCATTGTCTGTCTCCTTAAAACAGTGGAAAAAGTATTTTCATTATTACCTTTTTATGTCATCCTCTGGGCTGATGTTACTAGGCTGTAACTAATACCCAGGAAATGCTTCATATCATAAAACTTAGGCAAAATTTTAGACTAAATAATTCTCATGGTTCATTTTGTACATAAAACCTATGAAGTAGTAAATATTCTTTCCTGCACCTGGCCAGCTAACCTTGTAGAATAACCTCATACATTCTTTTCAGCAGCCTTGACAGTCTTATCTTTTAAATTATGTTCCTCTAGCTGTCATCCAACTACTGCTTCATAATGAGTTAAGTCACTATAATCTTTACTTGTGTTTGCATGCATACAGAGGTATGTGTGTGTTAAGTAATATATTGTAAAAAATGGCAAATATACCAGCTTTTTTCAGGACAAAGTCTGTGTTTAAGGAAATATCTGAATGTGAAGGGAAGCTGATTCTCCCAAAGCAGCAAACATGCAGAGGGCTGGATTTAGATGAGCTGTTTGCATCTCTTCCTGCTGCCATTTCACAGTCTCTCCTGCTTCACCTACCTCATGGTAAAGGTTTTCCTTATGAGCACCAGGATCACTATCAGCTAGTGCCTCTGGAGACTGCCTGCCTCATCTATCTACTTTTTTTTCCAAGGCAATAGTGCAACCATTACTAATTTGACATAGCAGGAATAGTTCTAAAGTACAGTGGTAGGAGACATATCCCACAACTGCTGATGCAGTAAACATATTCAAAATTTCTGAGTATATAGCTTTTGCCATCACCATCATGGGAGAGTTCTCATTCTGATTCAGCCTCCAGATCTGTAATAGGTCTCATTTATGCCATCAGCAATTTGAAACCTCCAGTTGTTCTCAGCCTTGGCTCATTATTGTCCACTATACTGATGCAGTTACTGAGTATCAACTATATTTAGTTTCCTAGCTGTCACACAAAATGGAGCAGAAACATTAATCAAAGCTCCAGAGTATTCAGCAGGTAAGTTTCTAGTCAAAGAAAGGAAGATTCTCCTTTTATATCATTGTAAGTGGCTCATAATTTATGTCAAGGGAGAAGTAATAGAAGCACCAGACAGCAATTTCCTTCCAGTGGTCCATGTAAAGGGAAGACACATTATTTGTTTAGCAGTCTAGTGACAAGTGCTGGTGCCTCACTTAGCATCCCTACAAAAGGCAACAAACCAGAAAGGGATTGTGAAGACATATAATATGTGAAAGTGTTTAGAGATCTTCAGTATGATTTCATGCTTTTTAATTACTGGAATAAGCTATATTGATTATTCATTAATTTTTATTCTTTTTAATTCTGAAACATAATTAAAGTTATTTCATTTCATCAAAGGATGAAGAATGTTTTATTTGATAAGTTTTTCTTCTGTTTTCTTCTTCTTTCACTGTTTAGCTGTACTGCTGAAAACATCTGAGGCAATTTAAAACATTCTTTAACTATAAAGGGCAGTTTTGCAAGTGTGAATATATAATACTTTTTCCACATCAACCCTTCCTATAATTCTGGCAGATAGGTATATTGTTTATAGACTGTTCTTTGAAATCTGATGCTTTAGTGTCTTGGGTTCAGCCAGAATGGGGTTAATTTTTACAAGAAGGGTGGCCAAACTGAACCAGCCAACGGGGCATTCAATAGCATCCTGATGTCCTGTGAGAGATGTAAGGGCAGGGGAAGTGTTTGTAATTCAAGTGGTCAGAATGGGTGGCTGGCTGGGCTGAGCTGGGTCAGGAGTGCTGAGCAGTTATGTTGTAGACCCCTTGTTTTATATAATTTCATTGTTGGTATTGTTATTGCTGTTGTTTGATGTCCCTTTGGGCTGTTCTCTATCCCCTTAGCCTGTGAGGCTTTACCTTTTTCTCCCAGTTCTCCTTCTGGTGTCACTGCAGGGGAGTGGAGTGAGCAAGCAGCTGTGCCCTGCTTAGCTGCTATCTGAGCCTAAACCATGGCACTTTGATTTAATTCTATACTCCTACAAGTTAGTGATATTTTTTCAGCAATAGTAGTGTCTTCAGCATCATTGTTAATTAGAGGAGTCTAGGAAGGGCTTTGGAAACCCTTTCCATGCTTGTCAAATAAATTTAACTAAAGAACCAAATCATTTTTTTTAGAAATAGATGTTAGATCTATTTTAAGTAAACAAAGCAGATTGTTTTAAAACAATATTCACTCTGTGCCCTGGTTCCACTGGGACAGTCATAGGCCTGCCATGGTCTACAGGTTTTTAGCAGTCTGGAGTCAGCCAGGGCAGCAGTGATGGGAAGGAATGACTGATTTTTTTTTCCCTTGCTCATTTTGACCAGACATTTATTCCTATTGACCGAAGTGCCATTCTAATGAAACGTTAGGGTCCTGAGTGATCAAATTTCTACACTGGAAAAATGTTCTTCACATAAATTGCTCTTTAGACATTACTCTTGATTGTCACAAGGTTTGAGAGACAGATTCTCTGCTCTTTCCTACTCTGTCTTGGTGACAGGAAAAGTTTCCTGTTGTAATGCACTTGCTTGTGTCACCTCTGAGAGCAGCAGGGTTTGTGACAACTGTCACTTACATGGCCTTGGTGAAGGATCAGAGCCTGGAGGTGAAGAGTAGAGGTAACAAGGTCAGCTGGGAGGCAAACCTTTGTCTACTCCCAGTCCACACTGCTGCAGTGTGTGGACAATTTGCTAGAGAGGCAATTTTCTCTACTTCATCCCTCTTTGTCATTCTTTGTCATAGCATGGCTATAATGACATAGGAACCTCAGCCTTTGGAGTGATAACCTGGTTCAGCATTATGGACTTGAGTCACTTTTAAATGCATAGCAACATTTTCTGAAGGAAATGTATGTGTGTGTTTGCTCTAGGGTAGTATCAGTGATGTAGGAATAACAGTATATGAGTTCTGCATTCCTTAGGCATTGTCAGCAGATCAGTGTTTCGCTGGCTAACCTTTTTGTTTCTTTCTTGTTTAGCCTCATTAACCTTTGAGGAATGAGGTGGATGAGAAAGCAGGAAATCAAACAACAGAAAACCTGAGAAGGTCACTGTGATGTGATATGCAGCTGGACTTCATATAATAAAAGGGTTTGCATTTCCTTTCCTTGCTGTTAGACTGCTCTTAAGGGAGGGAGCATAACATGTTCATCTGCTGGTCCTTTCAGCACACACTGCCTGTGTCCTGAGCACATAGGATCTTCTCTGTAAACTGGCTGTAGCATTTGCCATCTATTTGCCATCACCTCTCTTCCCCATATCTAAGTACCAGTGGGACTGTGTTTTGGGCACACAAGCCAGAAAGGAACCTTAGTTTGCTCCAACAGACCCTCCACAATGCATGGTATTGCAGTTAGCATTGCAAATCTACTTAATTGCTGCTTTTTTTTCCTTATGGATTGAGGCATTATCAATTTATAGTTTGCAGCACATCATAAAGAGCTCTAACGGGGATGAGGATCATTTGTAAAATTGGACAGATCTTCTTCAGTGGTCTGAGGAAATTCCTGTTGGTAGGTTTTTATAATGTGGACCATTCTGCAATTCACTTCAGTTTCATTTGGGTCCATTTACCTCCTTAACTGTTTTTAATGTGGGGAAATCTGCTGAAGCATACCAAAATCAGAAGGTACTTGGATTGTTTTTTAATATGGAGGGAAGGATGAGTTTGTGAGCAATGGCAGCTAAAAAGAAAATCACCGATAAAAAATGAGAAAATAATAAGTGAGAGAAGAATTTAAGGGGATTTTAAAAAAATTAATTCTCGTGCTGTTCTTTTATGATGTATTCATCATTGACATTTATTACAACAGATCTGCTTTTCTAAAAGATGAAAAAATTATTTTTCAAATGTAGCATTTGTGAAAAATGTTATCTAGAAATGGAGCTTGTCCAAGGGCAAGTTAGCACTTTAAATTAAAGTTGAATATTCAATTCCCTCTTGTGGGTACTCTGACTTAATTTATAAATATATTGTTTTTTGAATTAAAAGTAAAAAAACCACATCAATACACAGTTTTGTTCCAATTTAACTGTCTTCTTATGAAATAAGACCTTTAATTATATGTTACAGCTTTCTTACTAGGGCAGGAACAGACACTTTGCAATTATCTGTGCTGGTAAAAGACACTGGTACCCTCTTTATTCCCTGTTAATTAACAGGGGTTCTCACCCCATACGTCACCTAAAAGAAAGGACCTATAGACCAGGCAAAGCAAGGTTTAAGCAGACTGGAATTACTGGGGGAGGCTGCATTTTTACTCCCCTCTACATACACAATGATGAAGGCAGCAACATCCAGCCAGCTGTCAGTGACAGAGAACTGAAAATAGTCATGTCTTCTTTGCACATCTAGCTCTAGAAATAATGCCAGGCCTGGCCTTAGGCAGCAAATAAAGTGTAAAAACAACAACAACAAAAAAAGAGCAAAAGCCCTGAAATCTTGTACATGGCTCTTAGACATTTGCAGCAGCTTGAACTAATGGATAGTCAATAAGTTATCACAGTGGCACAATTGAAGCATCTAAAATTGTCCAGAAGTGCTTGTTCTTGGGTATGTGTGTTTGAGCATATACACAATTCCTAAATTTAACTATGGGGCAGATGTAGTCCAATGTCATTTAAGAAGTCTAGAAGTTAATTTATCATACACTAATATGGGTGATTAAGTGAATAATGATTAGGACTGCATTTTGCAAAACTGTTTTAATAATGAAAAGCAGGAAGACTACTTCATTACTGCTAACTTTATTTCAGAAAAACAAAACCGTTTTTTTTTTTAATGGGTTTTTTTTTGTGTTTGTTTTGTTTTATTTTTGTTTTTTTGGTCTAAAACAGACACCTAGAAATCCTAAGGATTTCTTATTGCCATGTGTAGGACCTCGCTATGCAGGAGTAGTTGCTTTCTTGGATGAGAGCCAGCATATTCCTATAGTTTTAAAATGTACCAGAAAATAAAGACCACATTATTTCACATCCAAGAAATCACAATTTTTAAAATGCCTTTGAAAAATAAAGATGAATAAAACTTAAAAAAAAAAAAATAAATCCAAAACCTCAAGGATCTATTTTATTTTGTTTTCTTTGTGATTTTTTATATTGAAACCAGCATGTTTCCTCTTGTAATGTTACTTATACAGAGCTTGTATGAAGCTTGTAGCCTTAAAAACCTGGTGCTATATGGGTATGGGAAGCTGTATTATTTATCAGTGAAAGTATGCCTGCTAGCTTGGAAAGCAGCTGTGTGATAAGGCTGTCCAGCTATCTCACTTAAGCATTTTCTCTGGTATCAGTGACACTTCCAAGCATAAGATAAGCAGGATTTAATGCTCTGAAGCTGTGCCCTGACTATTATATTGTGCATTACACTGTTTTGCATCTGCTGCAAGACTATTGCATGATAGGGTAAAAGTGTACTGTAGTGGTCAGTCCGAAGTCTGAGAGCTCAGTGGTGTTATTGTGTGCTTTAAATTAATCATATAATTAATGAGGTCCAGGGTGGAAATTGAGATCATCAGGATGAGACATCATCCTGACAAAAAACTTTCCTTTCTTTACAAAAAAACCCCAAACAACAAAACAAAACCCCTGCAAATTTAATAAATTAAAGCAACATAAGAAGCATCAAGAACTGTTCATTTCAATGACAAGTATGACTGAGTTTTATAGAGACAAAAGTTATTTTTTCTAGAGGATGTGATTTAGTACTGCTGAGACTGAAACAGGTAGTCAGGCAGAAGATGAAATACTTACAAGTCGTTGAACCCTGTTTCTCCTTTGTTAAAAAGCCCTCAGAAAGACCCAAGTAAATGATATATAACTTCATGACTCTGGTGTACAAACTGATTTTGATTTATTATGGGAACTCAAATCAGTATGGCTGTTTTTGTTGCTGGCTCCTGAAGGTGGCCCACCCTCCAACACCTGGTGAAAATTAACCCTATCCTAGCTGAACCCAGGACAGTTAGGAAGAGCATTTCCAGAAGGTGAAGGGAGGTGATGTTTCCCCCTCTACTCAGCCCTGGCAAGACAAATATGGAGTGCTGTCTTCACTGCTGGTGTCCCTAGGAAAAGTAAGATGTAGACTTTATGAGGGTGATTGAACAAGAAACAGACCGTCCAGAGATGTATGGACTGTCTATCCTTGGAGATATGAAAAATTTGACTAGGCATTGCAATAAGCAACCAGCTTCTGTTTGTCCTGCTTTGAGCAGGGTGTTGGACTAACTCTGGAAGGGATCTCTGGAAATCAACCTTAGTGATTCTGCATTTCCATGTTTTTTGATTGCTAGATAGTTTCAGACAGTTTCCCCCAGTGCAAATGTCAGAAACAGTTGTCAATGTTTTACCATCAGAGCCTTTAAAAAATTGGGTTTTTTCCTATTTTTCATTCTCCTGCTACTAATACAATTTTAAAGAGTATATAATGTAGTTTAGCAACACAGTTCATACTCTTGAGATTTTATTTTGCAATTTTTTCAGAACATTTTCTTATACTAAAATTCTATCTTCATTTTCTGTATCTTTATAAATCCTTTTCTACTGACACTTGTCAGAGACAGATTGTTCAGTCTGTTCTAAGTAAACACAGTTCAAGTCATTAAGACTTTTCTAGTATCTCTATAGTGACTACAGATATAAATTATTTGAAAGCCTCCCTTCTTAAAGAACTTTTATACTTTTATTTTCTGGTGCCACAGACTGTTCACCTCTGATTTTGGAATGCTTATTATACATTTATCAGTCCTTATGTCATTAGCTCCTATGTGTTCAATTAGGTACTGCAGTCCATAGACCACTTTGCATTTAAAAGTACACATCAGCTGTGCATCATATTCATACTTGGAAAAGAGAAAATGTTTTTTATCCAAAACTATGTTTTAAGGATATGAAGAACATCTACCTTTTTTCCCCATCTCTCTGCATAGTGTTGTAGATAATGACTTTGACCCCATTAGGACCTTTACAGGTAATAGATAACCAGAATGATGTGTATGCCTGGAGAAGATTGTGTGGGGTCAAGAAGTTCAATTTCCAAAAGGTCTTTAGGGGGAAAAAGCTTGAGTTTTTTAAGGACATTTAAGCTAGATAGCAGTGCAGTGATACTGAATTTTAATGAATGCAGCTGCATCTCTTGGATGGTCCCTGTCCTAGCTTGGAGTTATGAGCTATGTTCTAAGTAATGTTTGCCTTATCTTCTTTAGGTCATTAGGGCTCCTTTGTGCACACTATTATTTTTGATAGCTAGCTGGTGTCACCTCATCAGTGTTCTCAGTCAAAATACCTTTACTCGGTTGCAAAAATACCTTTTACTTTTTATATGCATGCATATTTGTTGGTGGATGTGTTTGTTTGCATTATTGGATGCATTTACATTTATATACTTAGAGACATTACTTATTGCAACCAATATGATATGCATATATCAAAGCTGAGAGCCCTCCTTCAATATTTCATCAAGAAAATGAGTTTTGAGATATTTTAAATATATTTTTCACCTCAGTATAGTGACCAAGAAAGGAATAAGAAAAGATGAAATAATGGAAGACAGTGTCTTTTTAGTCAGTATTGGACAAAACTAGAAAAAAACTACTGTTCCCAAAGATGGAATGCAAAATGATCTGGATAGACAACTTTTTGGCACTTAAATTCATTACTGTGGGTGCTAAATAAAGATACAGTCTACTAGAAGTATATTTACAGACAAGATATATTGCAACACCATTATGTCTTTGGATATTGTTTGCCAGAACTTCATTTGTTCATAAATATTGCTGTATTCTTTCCAGCAGCTCGGAGATGAGGATGTTAATTCCTGTGGGATATTGTCCCATATAAAGGAGTGTATTTTATTTTAATTTAGTTTTGGGTGCAATACAGAAAATATACTATGTTAATTCAGACTGATTGCTTGTATTATTATAGAATGGGTTGGCTGGAAAGGTGTTGGAGGCCCCATCCCTGGAGTCATTCAAGGCCAGGCTTGATGATGCTCTGAGCAGCCTGACCTAGTTTGAGATGTCCCTTTTTACTGTGAGGGGTTGGACTACATGACTTTTGGAGGTCTCTTCCAAACCAATACATTCTGTAATTCTATGATTACTGACCATGAGGTAAATCTGCCACTGAGAAAGGGTTTTGTTCTCCAAGTAGCTGCATATGGTACAATGGTGCAATTCAGGCAGGCAATGCTTTTCTGAAGTTGATTCTATCCATAATGCACTACTAAAGAAAATAATCCTTCTAAAGTGGTACTAATTGCTGTACAATTTGAGCCTTTTTGGAAGTTATAGAAAAGAATGCCAGGGTAAAATGATTTAGTCTTTGTCATGATAATGAAATTGTAGAACACTGCTTTAAATTTGTCTCATTTTAGGTGCAGGTTGTATAATAACGTATCCTGATAGCCGCTATTCTTCATGCAGTCATGTTGCTATTACAGTTTGATTTGAAAATATGAAGATGAATCTTCATAATGATATCACATGATAAAAGCAAATAGCATTTGTTTTAGGTGAAGTCTGTGAAGGAATGAAAATAAGCTAATCATAGCATTTATTTATTTATTTTTAGAAATAGGATGTGTTTTGTTCATGGAAAATACTCGACAGAAAATGTATGTGTCTTGCTAAATATGGGCATGCCAGTGAGCTGAGGATATTTAGGTTTTAGAATCATTCAATCCACTAAAAATAAACCATAGAATCAGAACCCCTAGTAGGGATTGAGTTAGAAGGGACCTTTAAATGTCACCTAGTCCAACCCCCATGCAGAGACCAGGGACATCTTTAACTAAGTCAGGTTGCTCAGAGCCTCATCCAAACCTGACCTTGAATGTTTGCAGGGATGAGGCATCTACCACCTCCCTGGGTAACCTGTGCCAGTGTTTCACCACCCTCACTGTAAAAAATATCTTCTATCTAGTCTGAATGTACTCTAGTTTAAAGCCTTGCCCTGTTGCAACTGACCCTGCTGAAAAAACTGTGTCTTAGAATTTTCCTTTAAGTACTGAAGTGCTACAGTAAGGTTTTCTGGAGCCACCACTTCTCCAGGCTGAACAACCTCAACTCTTTCAGACTTTTTATAGGAGATGTGCTCTGTGACCTCTGAATATGCACTATGACATCACTATTTCATTGTGACTAGTAAGGATAAAAATGCTTTGACTTGACACCACAAATGACTGTAGCAGCAATTGTTGGTAGGCAAAAATTTACTATTTAGTCTATTTTTACATACAGACAAGTCTTGGTTTTTAATGTTGTCTGATGATTACTTACATGAATCAGCTTAAAGCCCAAACAAACAATTCTAGTCTTATTTAAAATGGGATTTTGTTTTTCAAAAGGAGTAATGTTAATAGATTATTTTTTCAGATAATAATTTGTAAAACTAAAACAAAACAAATAATACAAAAAAAACAACAAAAAAAACCAACCCCAAAACAAACAAACAAAACCAAACAACAAACCAACCAACCAATCAAACAAAACATCAAAACACCTTTCATTTACTAGAATTGAATGCACATCTGATTCCAGGAGAGTCTCTCATGTAAGGACTTTTCTAATTTCCATGGTCGAAGTGATATAAAGAACAGGAAAAGGAGCAAAGGTCTCAGATTTGTATTTCCCATACATCACATAGTTTTGTTCTTAACTTCAGTCTTGAGTTTATTACATATTATGACTGGATAGTCACTTTTTACAGACTTTCCTGTGTATGCTGCTGTGCTCATTACATGCATAATATGCAAACATGTAATTGTTCTGAATATATAGTATTATATACATGTGGACATAGTCCTTGTATATTTGTGTATGTATAACACTCATGTACATACCCACAAACACGTATCTTTGGCCAGTAGGACATGACTAATCACTTTGAGTTTCATTATGAGCTTGGACAAGCATCTTGGCATTTTTTTCTGTATAAAATACAACAAATGATAGAAAATGAAATGCAGGCAATTCAAAACCAATTAATGCCTTAGTTGTTGCTCACCCTACATTCAGTTATGCTGTTTCATTTAATGTTCTCTAGTGTAATTATTATCCCTGTATAAATGTCATGTCCCAGGATGTATTAAGAGGCTATATATATGGACACATATAATACTTAACCAAAAGGAGCTAATTTATTCTAATTAAGAAGCTGTTCTGTCACTCCTTGGCATGCCATATACAATTTGGAACGCATCTTTGATAGAATATATTGCTTGAGGGAAGGAGAGATGTGAAATAATTAAAATATATATTAATAAAGCATCTCTGTGTTTTGTGGTAATGAAAAGTGTAAGAGGTCAGATTGAAGAGTGTTTAGATTTTGAAAAAGTGACAGCAGTGCTTACACTTAAAGGTCCTGGATTTTCACTGATACTGTAATAAATCACCTTACCTTCCCATTAAAAAAAGAAGTGTTTAGAGCTGCCACACCTGTAAGCTCTAACATCAAATAATTTATCTTCCTATGTAGATAAAAAAAATCCAATTAGGACCCATCAGGCTGTGATGCCTCATTAAAAATGCTTCAGTTTTACCTTGGGTAATTACAAATGTGTATTTATTTAAGATACCAAAAAGTAAAAAGGAGAGATTTGAAGGCAGCCATAGGAAGTGCATTTACACTGAAATTTTAAGGTATATTCTGATTTTGTTTACTTCTTCCTTCCCGTTACCATCTTGGCCTGCTCTTATTAAATGATTCCTATTTCTGTTTCTGTTTTGTTGGGCAGTTAAATAATTCTATTGTAAAGTATGCACTGAGAAATTTTAGGGTAGTCTATTCCTCTGAGATACAACCTTTGCCCCACTACTCCCTAGAAAATGAATATCTTCTGAAGATTGTGTGTTGTCTTTTTATCTAAAACTATAGAGTGCTAACTCAGAATTTCAGACAACCATGTACCCTAACACCTTTCTTTATTTGATCAAAAGCAAAATTTTGTCCCTAGTTTGTATTCCAGAACCATACTGTTCTGTAGACATTCCTTATTAGTTATAGATATTTTATACCTGTGCGGTTGTTTACTTCTCCCAACATATTTTTATTTCAAGTATGTCCTTTCAATGAGCTGTGGTTATTCTTCTGCCTGCTAATGTAGTCCCTGAAAGCAATTATATCCCTGCTTGCCTTGTTTTGCTACATCACCTTATTTTAGCTTATTTTTGTAACAGTATCTCTTCATGCCTCTTCTCAAACTAGGTAATTTATGCTTATTGCTGAGGTTAAACTTTTTTTATATAAATGAAGAACTAATGCTCTGTAAATTTGTTGTGCACTGTCACTCATGCCTTGGACAGCAGAGTTACACTTAGCTCTCCTCACTGTATCTCTTTTATGGCTATATAGTATTGCCAACTGATAGCTGATGAGTTCTCCTCCTCCTCTGTCATCTCCCCTAGCCTCATATTTTAGATGAGTGAATCACAGAATCACAGAATATTAGGGTTCAGAAGGGACCTAGAAGATGATCTAGTCCAACCCCCCTGCCAGAACAGGGGCACCTAGACCAAGTCACCCAGGAACAGATCCAGGGGGGTCTGGAATGTTTCCAGAGCAGGAGACTCCACAACCTCCCTGGGCAGCCCCTGCCAGGCTCTGCCACCCTCACTGGGAA
>JANHGL010002919.1:9460-20773 GCA_024611195.1 Ceyx melanurus
ACCCTTGGGGGACTCCACTAGTTACAGGCCTCCAGCCAGACTCTGCTCCACTGACCACAACTCTCTGAGATCTATTCATTTAGTGCTCATAATGGTATCACAAGCCTACTGTAGTATTTGTATAAAATATGTTGACGACTTCTCGGCAAGAAACTTTTGTAGTATGATTACTGTATTATGCAAATAGAAGCACGGGATAAAAACAAGTACATTTCATTTGTGTCAATACAGATGATCAGTTCTGAACTGTTGGCAAGAATTGTGATAGCTGCTACCTCAAATACCTTTATAACTGTAGGACATATGGTGCATGTATGATCTTATTAGCCTTGTTTTAAGAGCAATGTCCTTTTTGCTCCAAGTCTGGTTCCTATGCATCATTCTGATTGGTTCATTAATTTGATTTATTCCTTTTTCCCATCCAGTATTTGTCTTAACTTCCAGATTTCCTTATGTAGCAGGAATGGAATTTGGACTTCATCCAGATACACAATCAGGGCACGGAACTGTAGGAGACTCAGTAAAAAATCAAGGACTGTATCAGAAGGAAAGCAAGGTCTATCAACTTGCCATTAAGAAATACATGGGTAATATAAGATGTGACATTTGTTGTTACTGTTCATGCTTGTGAAGCTTTATTTTCATAAAGTACAATGTTATTGATTGCTTAATTGAGAGCATACTGGATTATAATTTGATAATTTCACCCCTTTTCCTCCATGGGATCTCAAATTTCTTTATTTCCTGATAATCCTATGTGTACTTAGTTTGATAACTATTTCTGCCATTCTACAGAAAACACAGATATCAAACCTGTTTTTAAAAATCTCTTACTTGTCTTCTAGTAAAGTTCACACATGCAAATACTACTTTTGCATATTCAAATTAAGTACAGCTATTTGTAGCCATAATCTCTCAGTCTTATTTGCATGCAAAATGTACATGTTCAATCTGCAATTTATTTAAGAAGGTAGCTCTGAGCAATTTCAACTCACTTTTCCAATTAACAAAAAATTCATACTAAACCAAAAAATGAATTGTTTTATTAATAAAGATTTTGCAAGTTTACAATTAGAGGTAACTTTGAAATAGGCATTTAAATGTGTACACACTCTTATATGTCATATAAGAGAATGTGAAAATTTATTTATTTCAAATACTTTTTAATGTTCATCTTTTAATCATCCAGTTTACTGGGAATTTGAAAATTGTGAATAAAACTACGTAAAACACAAGTTAAAAAATATTAGGACATCAGTCTGTGGGAACTTTACTAGAGGGCAGCTGAGAGAAGTCAGGAAAGGTCTGTATCATCTTCCAAGTAGCAAACCCTGTAAATCCACAGAGTTGTTAGTTCATGAATATGGTAATACTAACTTTGAAACAAGCTACTTCACAAGCTATTAGCAGTTGATCATTTTGGGATGATCATTCCTGCAGACATACAGAGATGGGTTTCTGAAGGGACATGAAAATAGAAAAGGTAGGAAAGATTCTTAAGGAGGTCAAACTGTCTTTTGAAATTCTAGTTCCCTTGTAAAGAAGTGGATTTAACATACAGAGGTTTTGGATTTAGCATATAAGGCTTTAAAGGGACAAAAGCCTTTCTCATAAAGTCCCTTCTTCACTCTCACAAAAAATACGTGACAACATTTTTGTAATATGTAGGCCTGCTGATACATGATGGCACTGACATAATCTATGTTCTTTCTTAGCCTTTCATAAACATCCATAAACACCTGGAGAGAGCCAATATTTTATTGCTGTGTATCCTCCAGGCACCAGCAGCAGATGTTTTCTTGTACTGGTTTTTCTATTCTTAGAGAAGTTGAAAATAATTTAAAATAACCTTAATACCAAAGAAAAAAAAAAAAAAAGGCTTTAAAGGCATCTAAGACCATGCCACTATTGGAAGACCCCTTTCAGCTTTCTTAATACCTAAGATTAAAGTGGGATATGTGGATTTTAATTCCTGATTTACTTGAGCAGGTCTGAAAAATATAACTTAAGATTTTATCTTTTTACAGCCATGACTACATAAACTAATAAACCCTTCAGGGTTTATTTAGGTTCTTCTCTGTGATGTTTCTTTCAGAACACTATTTACTTATGAGAAGGGATGGATGCTGATCTAAGGAATTAATTAAATGACGGCAATACCACTTAAAGGTCTTCTCTGTAAGAGACTTTTGCCATCTATTTGTGAATCTTACAGGATTAAATATATGATTATTTTCATGCCAATAAACCATGCCCCTATCCCAAGTTTGAAATGCAGAAGACAAGCTAAAAAACAGAATTTGCTTACAGGCAATTTAAGACAGTGAGTAAATCATTTTAATAGTCCAGCAAGCAGTTCTCCTTCAGTCAAAGACATACAAAGTGCTCAAGAAGTGTAGCATTATTCTTTCTCATCTATGTTTTTGCACTTAAATTAACAGCTTGTGGCATGATCTAATACTGGCTATTCTGCATCTTGTTCAATTTTTTCCTACACCCCAAAGACTGTGAATAAAATGCTGTATTTTATTTGTGTCTTATATTTCATGTTGTGAACTTGCAATGGTGGCTCTTATTTAGAGTAATAATTGCTTCATAGACAGGAAGTGCATAATACAATGTATGATTTTTAAACTGGCTGTATAGAGGGACAGAGAAGTCAGTAGTAAATGCAATATCAAAAAAGTTTTAATCTCTTCTAAAATAGGAGAAAGAAGTCTACCTGATATTCTGGGATAAGCACCTGTGACATACGTACATACTGTTGATCCAAAGAATGGTGTGAAAAGTAAAGATGGTTTAAATAATTTTCAGAGATCATTTTCATAGGCCAGAAAAATAGTTCTCCTATGAATGATGTTGAAAAGTATTAAAAAGTCTGTCTCAAAAGCATTCACATTAGCTAAAACATTCTAGTTGTAATTTTGCTAAAGTAATTTATACCCCCTATCCATAAAAGTTACAAAAATTCTCTTGGGAGTAGATGGCTTTGTTCAGAGAAAATATGAAGGAAATCAGGTCAAAGCCATAGAACAAATCCTAGAAACACTATTAGCATTTCACAACAGAAAGTGAGATAATGTGATGATCTAATTCCTGATGAAAGTAGATGACACAAAATTCAATGAGAAACAGAAGTTCCTCATTTTCCTTTTCTACCCTCACTTAGGTTCACTGCCTGTATCTCTTTACCTCTGCCTAGCTATGTGAATTGCTTTATTCTCGTTTTTCCTCTCTTTGAAAAGTGAATGAAAACATGTAACTTTTTTTTTTTTTTCTGTGTGACCTACTCCTAGCACACACGTATTTTGATGGATAATAAAAGTGGCCTAATTGATATCTTCCTCACCTTTCCTTATTGAACATGCTGTGGCAGGCATTCTGGGTGCAGGAATGAGTCATCCTATTCACAGCCTGTCCAAAGCTAATACAGCCTTCCCGTGTTACTTTAAATGGCTCAAGAGAACAGTGGGCTGGGGTTCTCTGATGGGCTTTATGATACATTCATAATGATCAAGTCAGGTTATTTTCCTTCTTTGAATCCCATATTCGTTACCTCCTTATCACCACATCGTATTTAAACTCTTTCTCCTTACACAGATAATTAAGAACAAATTAATAAAGGATAAAACATTTGGAGAGATGCAGTCACTCTATTTCCACTTTTTTAACAGTCACTTAGAGCCTGTTCTGGGAATCGTATCACCTGACCATGCTCCCTGCCGCTTGTACCTAATGCCAAGCAGTATAGTGTGCAGCCAGCTATGCTGTCTCCAGACCATGTGAGGATTCCTGTTCTAAAGGTAGTAGAGCACAGCTGTTTCAGGTGCAGTATGACTGTTTGGTTGACACTCTTTTCTAGGCCTTTGAGTCTTCTCCTTGAAGTCCAAGATTTTAGGTGCACTGTGACTCAGTTACTGTGCAGTGGTTGGACTACTGCTTTACTTTTCAGTAAGAAACAGAAACGAATCACAATTGTTGTTGCATTTGAATAATTTTTAAAATGAAATACCATTCATTATGTTTGAAATAATTCATTACTCTGCTTTTGACATCTACTCATTATTACTGTCTAAAAAGTGAGTCATTTAAATACATCTAAAAGGATTAAAAAAATTATTATTCACCATATATCACAATTGCATAGTTTTTCTAATATTATGATGAATTATGCTTAAAAGTTTGTTTCAAAACAATGGCTCGATACTCTTTGTGAGCACTCTCTAGTACAAAAAAAGTTGTAAGACTGCTCCAAACACACTGCTGATTACTGATGATGCTCGTAATTGAAAGGTTTATTGACTTTTAGAGTTGTGCAGTAACTACTGAATTGCTTTGCTTGTATTTGTTAAAAAGCTTAGATGTGAAATAAACTCATATTTCTTGTAAAAAACTGAAAAAACCTGTGATTTATATTTAGTTGCCTGAAGCATCTTGCTATCTGCACTGTTTAAAGGTTTAAAGATTTTCTCCTTTTCCTGCCAAGGGAGCAGTATGTGGAGGCTAGTGGGAATCTTCCAGAAATCTCCTTACCAGACGGTCATAGACAAGTCCTGAAAAACTGTTAAACTTCCTGCAAAGCAGTACATGCAAAAACAGCTTTTTATTTTATCTTTTGTTTAGTCATTAAATAATTTAGTTAGTATCTTCGCATTCTGTGATACACAAATCATACATGTATAATATGGCTGTCCTTTGTTTTATATTATTATAATAATGATAATTTAGTTATTGTAAAGTATGGAATTTGTGGTATTAATACTGTAATACTTGCATTTAGATATTATCTTGTTCTTGTAAAAGTGCCTTTCACTTGAGAAGCTCTAAGTGCTTTGCACATGGAGCATTGTTGCTACTAGACTCTGGATGGAAACTGGAAGTTATGAAGAACTTGGTTTTAGGGATTAAAAATATTAGGAATTTGACCTGTAAATCACTTTCAAAAATAAGCACTTAAGGAATAATAGATAAGGAAAGAGAATTGTATCATTATATTCCTGTCTTAAGCAGAATTAATGAAAAACACTGGTACATCTTGGTAATTTAATGCTATTATGTAATTTTTTTGTCATTTAGAATTTCAGTTGCAGTCCAGATGACAAATAAAAATGGGTTTGTGAGCATTAACTCCTAGGTGTAGGAGTTAATACAAAACTATCAGACAATTTTGTAGGTCATGCAATTGCTTCTCATTTTAAACCACACTACGTGCATTGGAAAAATCTATGGCCACATATCTAATTATTAGCTTCTATGTTAGTTTAATTCACAAAAAAGATAAAAAGCGTGGTCCAGTGCTTTAAGATGGAAGCAGATAAGGTTTTAAATTGCCTGTAACATTAACTTCTTTCAAACATTCTCTGCTTCATAAAATAAAAAAGAAAACCAACATATTCTTCCTTCCCTGAAATCTAATTAAAATTATTTTAGTACTAGTTTAATGTCTGACAGCTGAAATGCATACATTAGCTAGCTAGAGCCATCTGCAAGGCAAACACATTCTTACTTCAGATGTTTTTAATTGGCATGTGTTGTCTTTCAGGCACCATCGGATGCCATGCTAAGACTGGTAATGAATTCTGAAATCATGTACATCCCCAAGGATTTATAATCTGCATGGATTAAGGATAGGCTTTTGTGCATTTCAGTTAATTTTACACTTTGATTGCAAAACTAAACTTTTTTTTTTTTGGGTAGCAAACTAATTATATGAAGAGTTAATACCTCCAAAACAGTGATTATTGTTTGTGAGGATTACATAGGATTCTTTATAATTTTTCACATTTAATTGAACAGGATAGTCATCTAGATTTTTATGTCAATATAAATTATCTTTTTGTTGTTTTGGTTTTTTTTTTTTCAGCTAATCCAGTGAGGCTACATAAGATTTCCATTCTGCTCAGTCCCAATTTCATTCTCCATCTCAGATACAGTGAAATACATCACATGATTAGCATTTTAATACTTTTTTTGAGTCAGGGTAAAAATGTTTTAAAATAATTATTTTTTAATAATCAATATCAAATGACTTACCATTATTTTTTATTGGTGGCATTTGCTTTTCTGCCTTCATCTTCTTGTTTGAGGATCAAAGATTGCATGTGGAGTATATTTTAACTGATTGTCTGATTACATTTTAAAGCATTGACAGAGAAGTAGAAATATCTCAAGCGAATGTTGAAAACTTTTCATTGAAAATTGAATAGATCATTACCAAGTTAAAATGGTGAGAAGTCAGAATGTAGTTACTTCAGTTTTCTCATCCTAAAATCAAACTGCAAATTTAATTAAGTTTTCACTAATACAGTATCATAGTGACATGTATCACTTGTAGAATATCAATCTAGAAATCATGGGAACAGTTTTATTTCATTTATAAATGAGTGTTCAGATATTGAGGGTGTGAAGCTGAAGAAGTCTTCCAAATACTCTAATGTAGAGTGGACATTAAACTGTGTGGCTAAGGTAACGCAGCATTGCTGATAGGTTCCACAGAATTATTTGGTTAGGAAATGCTGTTGTACTAAGGTCTAGAATATTTTTCAAACTCAAAAACTACTTAGTTATGTACACAAAGGATACTGACTGCTTCAGTATTAAAGCAACTGCTAACAGATATATTTGAAATTTCAAGCAATCCTTTAGGACTTTTTATAGTAGTAGCATTTTTCAAGTATCATGAGCAATATTGTATGAAGGAGCATACTCTCCTGCCCAAGGATTAATGTGCAAGTGCCTTATGCCTCTGAGAGCCCTGAGGAAACCAGGTCCAGGCAGGCTGAGCCACGACCTCAAGGGGTTTTATCTTCACAGATGCACCAAGCAAGTAGTCTTAAAAGCCACTCTTCCATTCCTGCTCTCACCTCTTACCAGCCTCTAATAAAACTGAAGGAATAGTCAAATCTTTCGTAAACAGTGAACAGTAAAATAGCTTTATGCTGTTAACAATGACCTTCCTCTTTCTAGGCCAGGCTGAAAGGCATCCAGTACCTGATGCTGCTACCAGTAACTCCATGGCAGCAGCTTCTTTGCTGTCTTTTGTTCGTCTGCTACTTTACACCTTCATGCTTGGTTTCTTGCAAGAACCAACTATGCTGTGGCTTCTAGAACCCTTTATAGAGGGCTTCTATACGGGGACTCAGAAGTCACTTTGAAAAGATGTTCAGGTTTGTTTATACCTAGTGCTACAAACTGTTTCATACTTCTTTAGCAGGTTTCCTTCTGTTTATGTTTGCCACAATTTTCATTAAAGGTTTTACAGTAAATTGGGTCACGAATTCTTGCCTGGGTATAAGTTCAGAGTTTAACGGGGCTATGTCATGCCTCAGCATATAACTGATTTACATGGAAAGCAGCCCCAAAGGACAAAAAATAATGAACAATAATAGCACATCATTTTGTCTCCTTTGGGCAGAGTTCAACAGTCATAGTTCAAGCAAAAGACCTTAAGAAAACTGGTAATATTCAGGAATTAAAAAATGAAGAAGAAAAGGAAAATCAGTGTCTGCAAACAGATGCCCTGAATAACTTCCAAGGACTGTGCATTAGAGGACAAAAGGTCCTAAAGTACCAGTGGAGACTATATCTGAATATGCAGAGTGTCTTGTACAGCATTAGAAGGTCAAGGAAAGCCATTTGGTCTCCTATGTAACTCTGCCCCGCTAAAAGTCTTTCCTTAAGAAAGGCTTTCCTTCTCTTTCAGAGCTTAATAGCCCTGAGTTTTTTGTTCTACCATGTCAAACTGCTGATTTGCCTGGAAGCATTCCTTAGATCAAATCTGACAGCTTATTCAGCACATTTTCTCCAGTGTGTATCAGAGATTAAGGTTGTTCTGTAAGAACTGTCTGTAATAAAATTATTCTAGTGAAATAAAAAAATCACTATACAGTATTACATATATTTTCTTTCCTTTAAAAACGATTTTTTTTTTAAGTAAGGCATCCAAAAATATAATCAAGTGAAAAGTGAAATGTCCTAAATTAAAGATTACATTTTACAGCTAAACTTCCACATCATAAAACTGGAGTGTAAATTTTAGTGCCTTAACTGAAATGTAGAAATGATTTGAAGAAAATGTCTGATGGAAAATGAAATAGATTATTTTTAACTAATTTATTTTATTAATATCATTTTGACAGTATGTATTTTCCAGTATTACACCACAGTAACAAAGTCATCCTAACATGTCTGAGACATGGGAGGTTTACTTTACTTTCAGCCATAGGGTAATCAAATATAAATATAAAATTTGAACTTGCTTGTGCCATTCTGAACACTCATTTCAGAAACTGTATCAGAATTATCTTTTACTGCAATGGAAAATGTTGCAAGACAAAAATCTAGTTGCAGATACATATGAGAAACTGGATCTTTACAATGATGACTTTACAGTGATTCTCTTGGATCTACAGCACTGCCAAAGTCCATCATAAATAGATGTATTTAAGGTTTATCAGCCTTTGGTACCCATGGGAAGAAGTAATAAAGATCCTATTCTGGAGAAACATGGTCTTCAGTTTTGCATCAGGTCCCTTTAGAAGGAAGGGCTCATGTTGGAAATGACAAGCAGGCACCCAAAATTAGGAAGGGCTTTTGGAAATTTGAATTAAAAACTTTAACTGTAAGAAATATTTTGGACTTTACAATTTAATCTTCTGAACTTTGCCATTAGAAGACTGCAACAACTGCAGATTTCAATAAGAGGAAAAATAACCCCTTAAAGTTTGAAGTGGTACACAGAGATTGGTTGTATTGACTCAAAATACCAGTGAGAGAAAAATAATGATAATTAATTGTTCCAGCAAAAGAATTATAGAAAAGAACAGAAATTGGCATAAATGTGGCCAAAGTCCTTCCATTATTGTATTGCCTTATGTTATTAAGGGAAACCGTAAGTTCTACACAGAATTTTCTGGATTATTTGCCCATTATTGAAAGAGTTGTTTTCTCTAGTCCTCAACCTGTTAAGTCTTGTGTGATGACTTCACAAGTTCATTCAAATGAAAAATGCTCCAGTCCCTTTATGATCTTAGTGGCCCATTGCTAGACTCTCTCTAGTAGCTCTGTATGTCTTGTACAGGGGAGTCTAGAACTGGACACAGCCTCATCAGTGTTGAGTAAAGGAAAAGGATCAACTCCTTTGATGTGCTGGATAGTCAGTCTAATGCAGCCCAGGATACCGATAGCCTTCTTGATGCAAGGATGCATAGCTGGCTCATATGAATTTGGTGTCCAGAATGATTCCCAGTTTCTTCAGACCTGCTTTCCTGCTTTCCAATTATGCAAGTCCAGCACGTACTGGGGCATGGGGCTGTTCTCAGGTACAAAATTTTGCACTTGTTAAACTTCATGAGGTTCCTTTTAGTCCATTTCTCTGGCCTATCTAGGTCCTTATGGCAGCACAACCCTCTGGTCTATCAACCACTCCTCCCAGGATTGTCCTCTGCAACTTTCTGAGGATATGCTCTGCCACATCATTCAGTTTGTTAATGAAGATGATGAACAGAACAGGACCCACTTTTGAACCCTAAGTTACTTAAGTTACTTTCCTCCAGGTACTCCTTGTACCACTGTTCAAATCCCCTCTAAGCTTGGCTGTTCAGCCAGTTCTAAATCCACCTCACTGTCAACTATTGCTGTCTCAGCACTTTCTGCTAAATAAAAGGCATTTCTAAGGAGAGCTTGTCTTGCTCCACATCTAAACCAGAGCAATACACAACATACCTTGCCTCCTCTCTCTCAGTATGTCCCCAAGTGTGGGGCTGAACATCAACTAAATGCTGTCAATGTCCTACCTTCTCCTTTTCTGCCCTCATTGTATGGACATGGGCTGTGTAACCCATAATTATGAAATGGTCAGGATTGCCAAGGACAAAATGTGCTGAAAACACATCCACAAAAACCACACTACACACCATCAAGACAGTTACTTGTCACATGATGGATACAATAGCTACTCTTCCTCCCAGAGATTCTTGTTATCAGTAATAGTTCTGACTAAAAATGACAAACCTCATCTCTGATTCTTCAGCATCCAGGTAATGCATCTGTTGAAGAATCTGTTGTGCTTCACAGTGGCTAATCCCTGAGTAGCTATTGCTTGGAAATTGATGGGTTTTTTTTAACTCTGTAAGGGAAGTGAGATGACTGGGCCTTTAGCAGGTAGGAGAGCTACAAACACACTCACTGCTAGACAAGAAACACATACACTTCTGAGTGTGCAAAAAGCCCCTTTGCCTGTCAGAGTCAAACTTAGTGTTGTCCTGGATTTTTGCTGCCTTCAACAGTTAATTGGTCTGGACAAACAACCCCACCACTGAATATTCATTATCAGAATGTGTTAAGATCTACAGCTTGCCTCAAGATGATTTCTGACAAAAGCTGACTAATTCCTAAAAATACTGAAACAAAGAGAAGACTGTTAATATGAAAAGAGTTAATAATAGCAATAAAAAAATCAACAAACCTTATCTGCACCCCAAGCAGAAACAGAATAGACAAGATAACAAACAAGACATTCACTGAAAAATAATACAATTTAATTCCACCAGTCAGAATCTAGTGAAATTACTGAAAAATATTCCAAACAACTCAAATTTTATTGCAAACATTTTAGTACTAGTGGAGACAAGAAAGAAAAGCTTGCAGGGCAGGATCAATTTAAATAGAAAATTGATTACAAAGGACCTGCTCTTGCTCCCATAGATATCGAAGGCATTTTGTAATTACACTTCAAAACAAACCACATTTGAGATTTTTAATTCTTACTTTATTTTTACAAAAGTGTATCTTAATAAAAGAAATAAAGGACAAAAAAACCCACCAACCTCTACTGTATTACTTCAGGTGTTTTCCTCCAAAGAGTATCTTTCAGAGTTCTAACAGTCTTCATGACTACATTTGTACCTTAAAACTATTTGTCCTCTGGAATTAATAACAACCAATATGAGGTAAAACAATATAGCCTAAGAAACAGTTTATTTTTTAGGTCTCAGAGAGAGGTAGAGTTACACAATTATAAATGCCATACTAAGTTGTCACTCCTACTGTAGTTAGGAAAATTTAGTCACCCTCAGTCAGCAATTCCTGCTGTAAATGTATAAAAGGGGCCAGTATGGAATTGGATTTCTTACTGTCCTTTGTTGCCTTTTCATGGTTTATACCCATGGTAATTTAATAATAAAAATGATATAAATAGCTCTTTCTTATATAATTATTTAGTTCTTACATTATGTTTCTTATCTCTCAATATATTTTGGAATATTTACTTAAGGCTATTCCTTGATTAGATATCCAATTTCAAGAATTTTAAAT
>JANHGL010002919.1:20836-32249 GCA_024611195.1 Ceyx melanurus
TTCAGTATTTTCTAGGACCAAGACGCAGAAGTAATTTTGGATTAACATGTGAATCGATCCTTTTCTTTGCTGAAAGAGGAGTAGTAAATTCCTAAGATTAGAGAGACAAACAAAAATTGCAGTTATAATCCCAGTCCTGGAATAGACAAGAAAAATAATTGTTAATTTTTGAGCATGCAGACCTACACATCTGCATGTAGCAAAACATCAGCCTATGACCTAAGATCCCCTAGCTTTTAAAATACTTGTATAAACATAAAGAGGGAAATTCACCAAGTGCTTTACTAGAATCTTAAAAGGTTATGCCTAATGCGACCAGTTATAGAGCAAATCAGCTTTAGGTAGAGACAAAGCAATTAGATATACTGAAATTAAAGAAAGTGTATTTCTGTCACAACCATGGCTATGTGGTGATGGTAAATTTCAATTATTATGTCTCCCTAAATATGCATGTGTTATTAAAGATGGCAAAGTTATTTAGTGCAATCAGTGTAGTTAGACTTCAAATTTTTAATTCTATGCATTTCATTCATTCATTCATTCATTCATTCATTCATTCATTCTCATCTTCTCATAGTGAGAGAAGAAAGAGGTTGCATAATTTTATGCAACCTCTATAAAAACTAAAAACTATCAATACCGGTTTACTACTGTTTTTCAGATTAAGTGAATATTTCTGGTCCTGATGTCTATATGTCTTACAAGAGACTGACTGTGCTGGTCCTGCTCCAATAAAGAAGCATAAGAACACACTTAGTAAAACCCCTGTATTCATTCCATTCCAGCCCATCCCATCATATTTGGCAGATGGCATCTTCCACAATACATTGCTGCTTGTTCTCTGCTAGAACAGGGGAGTACACCACCTACTGAAGAACCACAGGTCTCCCATACAAACCCTCATGCTAGAGGGACTACATACTTTACTCACATGCTTTTCTAGATGAAACTGCAGTGTACTTTGCAGGGTCATGCCCTTAGAAATAAAAGCTCTCTTGTACCTTCCCAAAAAATCTTTCCCTGAACTACTTAGCACTATTCTTCAGCTCCTGATTCCTGCAGTAATTTCTAATATCCTTTTAATAATTTAATTAGATGCACTTTCACTTTCATTTGAAAATACTGTGTGAAGCAGCAAGTACAGAATGATTTCTGAACTGGTTGCAGTTTAATACTGTAAATCAGCTATCTATATATAAAATAACTATAAAGTGCTTTAGAAATGTTTCACATGAAAGATGCAAATAAATACTGTGCCTTATGTGATTTCTCTGAGATACATAGCTCTCAGTATCCTCAAATTGATACAGCAATTTATTAACAATACTGATTTCTTACACTCAAGAAGGCTTTTGTCCATTATTTACTGGATTAGTGTCTCACAACATGATAGCCTTCTGGCCTGCTGCTTGCTCTCTCTTAGCTGTCTTGCTGGATCCAAACACACTCATGTGGATGTATAAAAGAAGGTACAGTGCTACTCTAGGAATATGCAAAAAAATCCTTTAATGTGCAGAAGAGGGGTTGTTAGAAGGTTCTTTCTGATTGCCATTTGCTGAAAATATAAATGGTCAGCATGCTGTGCAGGATTATTTATCTTTTGGTTAACAGACTCAAAATTTCTGGCATGGAGTACAG
Source organism: Ceyx melanurus (assembly GCA_024611195.1). NCBI lineage: Eukaryota > Metazoa > Chordata > Aves > Coraciiformes > Alcedinidae > Ceyx > Ceyx melanurus. Next base: position 22,475 of record JANHGL010002919.1, read on the forward strand.
CACATCTCCACAGTAGAATGCTGACAGGTCTGTTATTTGTGTAAATTTTCCAGAATTTGGATTACATTGTTGAAGTAGCTCTCATTAATGTCTATATAGTGCAAGGTGCAGCACTGAGGTGCTTATAACTTTCTGTTCCCAAAAGATCTACCTACAAATGGGAAGCATCTTTATTACTTTTATATATGAGGAATTTAAGCACTAATGAGTAAGTAAAGTGTCAACATGGAGTTGAACCCAAAAATTACTCTATGGATCATATTCTGTTGTACTACACAGAAATTCACTAAGAACAAGTGGTATTCTGTATTTCCACAGAATAACTGCTTTAGGGGTGAATCCTGCTCCCATGAAAGTCAAGACAAAGCTCCCGTTGAATGAAGTATGCCCTGGATTTCACACTGTATTTGGAACCAGACTTGTACTTGTCACACACAGCAGAAGCATCCAATAGCCTCATGGCATGCTTGATGCCATTACAATTCTGACTGGTAAAAACACAGTATCAAACAAACATTTTCTTTCCTTTAAGTTTTTTCTATTCACATTAATGTGTCTCACATGACGGCTGTTTTTCTTAACTGTGATTACTGAATACTAGAAAGGGAAAAAGAAATAACAAAGAAAACAGAGCACAATAAATCCTATTACCCAGTTGACTGAATAAATGTAGATTATCACCATGTCCATATCAAACCGCCATCCACGGCTATCATCCTCAAAGTCCATGTAGTCCATCCTGTGAGCAGCATGTGGGAAATGTCTCCTTGTTACAGTATCTGAGCGTCTTTGAAAACCTGCTGAAAAACAGACTAGGATATAAAAATCCTTGTAAAAGTAACCAGAATGAGTAAAAAAAAACCTCAAAACCCAAAAAAGTTAACCCTCAGTTATTTACAGGACAAATGTGGAAGCAGGAAATCTCACAACTAATTGCTACATTTTGGACAAGAAGCTCTCTGTGAACTTGATTTTGAAAGATTTAAAAAATAAATGTGTCTGGTGTCTGGAAAATAAGACATTTGTTTGTTTGGCTGAGGTATTCTCTATCATAGTCGAGCAATACTATCTGTTTATGTTATCCATAACAGGCAGGCACCTTTCTTTTGGTGCCTGCTTCTACTGAATTTCATTCAGTGATCTAGATGTGAAAGTCTCCATATAGTATAATTAATCTCTTGAGTAATCTTCAGATTCCCTGTATCTACTCATCTGAATTCTTCAGTAATTGAAACACATCTGTATGGGTACATACATAGTTCAACAGTGCAAATACATTTGAATTCCTATTTTTTTTCCCAAAAATCTTTTCTAAGTAAATTCTGCTTGTTTTAATATTATGTCTCTGTATGATTCATACTAGGTAAATATTAAATTTTTTTGTAGTTCAATTCTATTACTGTTTGTATGCTGACAATACCTTAGAAATAGATAGACTGATGCAAACAGCTTTTCAAGTGGAAGTAAAAATTCTATGATTCTAAAAATGCCCCAAGTGTGGGTCGTCCCAGAATGTCTTCAATCCTCCCTTGACTCCTCTAGGTAGTAAGAGAAGTACTATATAAGCATATTTCTTGCATATGTCAAAACACAAGGTTAGCGAAGTGCCTATGCAGCTGTGTTAGCAGGTTGTGGCACCGGAAGGAGGCTGGCTGCTGTGCTGCAAAGGCAGACGATCTGTCACATTCTGATGAAGGACAAAGAGTGACTGACCGCACTCATACTGGCCTGCATTTTAATTCTGTTCTCAGGCGATTCTTAATGTTTGATTCTGGAAAACAGGTGAGCTGTTCAGAGTCTTCTCTCCTCTGCAATTACATTATGGCTTTAGGAATCTCCTGGGGGGTAGGATGTGTCCCCTTCAGTGTTCACCACTGCAGATCAGTGTGAATTCCTCATCATTAATCTACTACTGTGCTGCCCTCTAGTCCATCTTAGTTATGCCTCTTTGAAGTCCTCAGTCTTCTGCTTCTGATTTTTTTAATAAATAATTGTGCATAATTGTTCACATGACAGTAATTTTAATTTTTACATTCTCGCATTTTACTAAAGATTGAGAAATATATTTTTAAAAAAGTGTTATAATACAAAACTTTGCTGGAATTTTAACAGTTTTACTTTTCAGTGCTTGATAATGACTTTCTTAGATTTGTTTTTTCTGAATTACTATTTTGGCCAATATTTTAAGAGAGTTGTTTCCATGCCTTCCAAAGACAAGTATTTTCTGTCTTTAGTATTCTTTTTAAGATAGTTCACCAGAGGCCTTTTGACTTGTACATTGGTAAACTGGTCCACCTGTATGTTTTTAACAACTGCTTTATTTAGATATTTGACGAGACTATTGAGACACAGAAATTATTATTTTGGAGAATCACCCTGATTATACATCATGCATGATATCATTGAGCTTTTATGCATGTATGTATGCATATTTTTGTGCCAATTTGGATGCTTGTCATGTCCATATACAGTTTCTAGATGGTGTACATCAGCATCTCTCTAAAATTATTTATCTTTATTTGTAGAGTACAAGAAGATACATAAAATCTTCATGCTAGTGAAGAGAGTGATGATGTTTTATGATGGTTTTCAGAGACTCCAAGTGAAGCTATGATCTGCTGAACAGATAAATATGCTATGCTGACTCAAAAAAAAAAAAAAAAGGAGGGATTTACTTTTACAGATTTTCAGGTTATATTTCTACAACATATCATGCAAGAGCATGAACTAAACATCTGCTTAAAGAGGCTGAAGGTCTATTTAATCTATGATATACATCTCTTTGTTCTATATGTTGTTATTTTATTTATGCAAATTTAAAATAATGTTAATTTAAACCAGTTTCGATTACTGAAAAAAAAATCAGTAATTAACATACTTCTGAAAAATGTTAATCTTCTTTAAATATCTTCCTGTCAAGATGTAATTTACTTTAAAAATGCTCATTTGAAACTGACCTCAATTTCAAGGCACCTAGATTTATGTTATGTACTACTTTTTAACTTTTATTTTCAAATGGCATTAAATTTTATTACTAATGCTATATCATTCACTTTGGCATTTATACATTAATTTTAGTGTCTCTTATCCTCTCTGGAGGGTCTTAGTCATGACTGCTACACATACTTTCTTTTTATTTATTTCCATACTTAAAGCAAATGCTACACAAAATTTTAGATGTTAGAAGCTGTTTCTTAATCAACAAGGATAATCAAGGAATTATGCAAACATATACCTAAACTAATCTTGACTTAGTAATCCTCACAGAATCAGAGAATGTCAAGGTCTGAAAGGGACCTTGAAAGATCATCTAGTCCAACCCCCCTGCCAGAGGAGGATCACCTAGACCAGATCACACAGGAACGCTTCAGGCGGGTTTTGAATGTCTCCAGAGAAAGAGACTCCACAACCCCCCTGGGCAGCATGTTCCAGTGCTCTGTCACCCTCACTGTGAAAAAATTCCTCCTCATGTTTAAATGAAGCTTCCTATGCACCTGTTGCCCCTTGTCCTGTCATGGGGCATCACCAAGAAGAGCCTGGCTCGCCCTTTTATTATTTACTCACCCTTTATATATTTATAGACACTGATGAGGTCACCCCTCAGCCTCCTTTTCTCCAAGTTAAAGAGCCCCAGCTCCCTCAGCCTTTCCTCATAAGAGAGAGGCTCCACTCCCTTAATCATCTTTGTGGCTCTGCGCTGGACTCTCTCAAGCATTTCTATGTCCCTCTTGAACTGAGGGGCCCAGAATTGGACACAGCACTCCAGATACGGCCTTACCAGGGCGGTGGGGCAAGAGAAACTCTAGCCACCTACTAGCGACACCGTTTTTAATACACCCTAGAATGGTATTGGTCCTCTTGGCCACAAGAGCACACTGCTGGCTCATGGTCAGTCTCCCATCAACTAGGATCCCTAGATCCTTCTCCCCTTCACTGCTTTCCAATAGGTCAGTCCCCAACCTATCCTGATGCCTGGGGTTGTTCTTTCCCAGGTGCAAGACTCTACACTTGCCCTTGATGAATTTCATTAAATTTCTTCCTGCCCAACCCTGCAGCCTGTCCAAGTCTTCCGGGATGGCAGCACAGCTTTCTGGTGTGCCAGCCACTCTACCTGGTTTGGTGTCATCAGCAAACTTGCTGACAGTGCGCTCTGTGTTCTCGTCTGGGTCACTGATAAATATGTTGGACAGAACTGGTCTTGGCACCGACCTGTGGGACCTCACTAGTTACAGGCCTCCAACTCAACTCCATCCCACTGACCACAACCCTCTGGCTTCTTTCCTTCAATCAGTTCCCAATCCACCTCACTACCTGATCATCCAGACCACACTGCCTCAGTTTAGCCAGAAGGATGCTGTGGGAAACAGTGCCAAATGTCTCACTGAAATAAAGATAAACCACATACATGTCTCATGTTCTAGAGGATCTGGATAAGTATTTTCCTTGATTTCTATGTCTGTGCAACTCATCTTAAGCAAATCTGCACTGAGTTTACCACTGTTTGAATTTTGTAATGTAATCATTCCACATTCAAGAATGGCAGTTTTAGTGTAAGAAATTGGCTAATCTCTAATACCTTGTCCTATAGAACATCACAGAAAAAAAATGTTTCTGCTGTATTAGAGGTATGGATACAATTATGAACTGCTTACTACATACCATCTGTAATCCCTGTGGCTTCCCTGAGTGTGAGTAAAGCTATTGAAAGTTGACAGCCAGTTAAGTAAAATAGACTTCAACTCCACTGCTAAAATAGTCTTTTTCTCCATCTGTAAATTGATTAAGCTCCAGCTGAAAATGTCTTTAGTACAACTGTTACATAAACAAAATTCTGACTCAACAGAGTCCATAATGAACAAGAACTGTTTCTCTTGCCTGAAGTATATTATCAAATCAACTTGCATAAAGCAGTGAGACCAAGGAACAGATTTAGAAACCCTGTATGATCATGCACAAAGGTACTGCAGACTCTATGATCTGTACTGTAACTACTGTCTCTAACAAATTCTGACATAACAATATCAGATGTCTATCTCTCCAGATAAAGTGGAAATAAGCCAGATGACTGCATCTAGTTCTATCCATCTACAAATAAAAGTGAGTGATGTGGAGTTCCTCAAAAGCTGCACAGCAACATGGAGTAGGGGTATGAATTATGAAACTGAAGAGCTGAAGGAGCTTCAAATGACTTATATTTGCTCCTTTTTAAAAAAGAAATGCTATCTTCTTTGATGAATACAGTCCCTAAACAATTTCTACATGAGCATGTATTTGTTAAAATATATATTTTACTTAACTTTTTGTGCATGTCTGTGTTGCTGTACTCTGGACAAGATTTTTACTCTAATCACAAGAAAATGCATAAATAGTGCCAGTAGAGTCTGGCAGACTGTTAGTGGAAACCTGTTGCTAGATAACAAAAACAATGTTGTGTGCAAATCCCACTTCTATACCCACCAAAGCATGCAAACCAACAATGGATTTTCTCCAGAGCATCAACAGGACATCTGTTGCACATGCTCCTGCCTAAGTTTTTGCAACTGCCTACTGAGATATTAGCTATACTCAAAGTAGGACTACAAACAATTTAAAATATTCTCCCAAATTTACAAATTAACTGACCTAATTTTGCTGGGACTAAAGAATAAAATATATGAGATGGAAAATTTTACTCTAAAAATGTGCCCAAATGAGTAATATGCAAGCTACAATAATGATTTACATATTAAGTGCTCACATAAAGCTAAAATACCTAAGAACAAGTGTTCTTACTTAGTCAGCTGTACCAAAGTAATTCTGAAGCAGTCTCTTATTTCTGATTCTAAGGTGCAGCAGATAGCTCTACTGTAAGACTGTAAGAAAAATGGCAAGTACAAACTGACACCTTCCTGTATGTGCTCTTGCATCAACCAGCATCTTAGGACCCCATGCTTTAGAGTCTGTGCTCAGATCAGTATGTTGTAACAGCATTGATAGGATTTTCTTTCCCTGAATGTGTCTGTGCATACTTTTGAACCGGATCTCATACTGCCTACACTTGCTTTGCTTTGTGCCCCTTTGTGCTGTAATCTTAACAGTGAATAAATTGCCTTTCAGGTGAAACTAAACAAGAAGATAAACTCCAAGAGCTTTGATGTGTTCAAGTGATATGCTTAGTCCCCATTAAACCATGTCACAACATGACAACTAACACACATGTCTTTGAAATACCTCCAGGGATGGTGGCTCCATCATGTTCCTGGGCAGTCTGTTTCAGTGCTTTATAAACTTTTTTTGTGAACAGGATCCCCTGGGACCCTGTTCTTAAAACCGGAACGGGATTTTCTCAAATCACTCCCGTTGTTTTCTTCCCTCTCCTCCGACCTCCCTTTTCAACGGCGTTTCCTGGCAGCCCCTGCTGGTTGTCGGAGGGAAGGGCAGCCATCTGCATCTGTTATATATACCACTGTTTCAAAGTTTACTGTTTTCACATTTGTTGTTTGGTTTTGCATTCTAAACAAATATCCCTCTCTCTCTCCCTATATATATATATGTATAAATAAATTCTTGTGTCCTTATAAGCCCTTAGTCTTGCATTTAATAAAATTTAAGATAATACCTGTCCAAACTAGGACACTACCCTTCTTTGGACTGAACAAGCCATTTCCTAGAGACTCTCCTCATAGATTAGATGCACTGAGTATCCTCATGTCCCTTTGATAAAGCTGCTCCAATTTGCATCTGCCTTTCCTGTCAGTGGTAAAGGGGGAAAAGCTGCAGTATTTTAAATATGGTCTGCTGAGAAGCTAGGGATAAAAACTTCCCTCATCTACTGCTGTTCATACATCATGGTCCTATTCATAAAGCCCAGTATGCTCTTGGCATTCTTTGCTGTCAGGTCACACTGCTGCCCCGTGCACAGTTTGCTCTCTATCAGGATGCCCAGGTCCTTTCCAGTGAGTTGCTCCCCCCTCTCAGTGCCCAACCTGTCTCATTGCCCAGGGGCTCTTCCTTCCCAGTTGCAGGACTCAGCAATTGTCCTTTTTGAATTACACTAGGTTTCTTTCAGCACATTTCTCCCCCCTGTTTAGGTCTCTCTGAATGGCTGGTCTACTGCTGAGTCTATCAACCTGTCCTCCAATTTGTTGTCCTCTGCAGACCTGATGAGAGTGCATTCTGTTGCCTCCTTGAGGGTCACTGATCATGATAACTGTTAGCTGTCAAGTTCATATTTCCTATCAACTGTGAACTGAATAAATTATTATACTAATAATTTGTATCGACTCAATATGTATCACTTTTCCTTATCACATATGAATGTTCTGAACCAAACAGAATGCTGTATTATTCCAACTACAATCCAAGGTATTTTTCTAGATGCTCTTTTACATAATAATTTTTATCTTCTGCCTTGTTGGTGTTTGTATTTATATGCCTTGCTGAAAGGGACTTTACCTGCCTAAGCACCTGCTAACAGTTTAAGCCCATTTCTTCAGCCTGTCTGAATAGCAGCCTTGCCACTGAATCTACAAACTGGTCCTTCAATTTGTTTGTCATCTGCAGACCTGATGAGAATGTGAAGAAATGGGCCAAAATGTCACAGCATTCTGTACTTTTTCAAGGATCCCTTGTTTTTATACTGCTTTCACAAATGAGGTATCATCTCAAAATTCTTGCATAAACACCAGCTTCTCCTGTGGGAGAAAATATTCTGTTTATTCTAATAAAGTAGCTAAATTCCAAGGTTTGCTAGTTAAAATGATCTTTGAGACAATATTTTCCAACAAACTAAAAAACATATATTGCTAGAGTGCTTTATAAGAGAGTGGTATTCGTCCTGTGCGAATACCTGCAAGCATGTCCCGTTGACTCCAACCTCATGTTCCAGACTCTAAATCAGTCTCAAGACCTCCACCAAGCTCATTTCCTTCCCCAAACCAAAGCCATTCAACCTAGTCACTATCTTTCTCATAGCAGAGACTTAAAATTTCCTTCTCCTCCTGGAAGAGAAGCTTTAACTTGCCTATCCTCCTGCCTCAGATATTTCATCTCCACACACCTATTGTCTCAAAAGTCAGAATCTCTTTTTTTTTTTTTTTTTTTGTCTAGACAACTTTCAAATTCCAAACTTCTTTTGGCCCAGGACACATACCAGAACCTCCAGTTTTCTTATGCTTGATCTTCTATCATCACCTTTCAATGCCTTTCTCACTGCAAAGTCCTATCAACTTCCCAAATGTCTCATTATTCTACTCCTACCTTTCTCTCACTTTCTCTCTGCTGCCTTTGAATATGTCTCCTCTTGCCTTTCTGATTTCACTCATGGGTTCTCATTAGCTGCCAGTACCTTACATCCATGTGTGACTAAACAACTCACCATTCCTTTTCCATTCTCAATATCCAACTGTCTACTAGCAGCTGGGCTTTAGAAAACCTGGATGTAAAATGTATTTAAACTGGACATGGATTATCTGAAATTGTTATTTGAAGCCATTTTTATTTTCATTATTATGTCTATCTTACTCGCTACAGGACTTCTGCAGGGCTTTTGGTTTAAATGCTGAATTCTGCAACAGGCCCAGAGAGCTAAATTGTATTTAAGCAGTTATTTGCATACGTATAAAATGTGATTTACTGAATACATTGTATGCGTGATACAGAGTACTTCTGTACATGAATCTGCAGCATGCAGGCAATTTAGCAGGAAGAACACAGTAACTGCTCCAAGATGTAAAAGAATGTTGTCTGCAAAAGATCTAGAGAAGCAACCGATTACTATGAAAATCTGAAGAATCCATGTCCTGAAGCCTTTCATAAGGGACACAAGATTTGATTGCATGAGGCACTCCTTTTTATAAGGCAGAGTGGTTAGGAACCGCTGTTTGCCACTGTTACATCTCACTTACTGCTCTGTGACTTTCATAAGGCATTTATCATAAGAAAGAGAACATCATTCTACAGACAAAACTATACAGAAATCCCCAGTGGTGGTAATGACACTAACAGACATATATTTTGTCTGTTGAAGCAAAAAGCTTATAAAAACTGCAGTCTTACAGAGGTAAATAATTATCAGCATTACTACTGGCATTTATATTTAAAAATCATCTCTATTCTTGTAAAACTTTATAAATCCTACATAAATCTTGGAAGAGCATATACTAAAATAAAACAGAAATAACTCAGTAATTACAAAAAGAAAAAACCCACTACAATAATTCATATAGGTTCTTGTAGCAGTTACAGTTCTTACATATATTTATTTCACACTGCTTTAACTTTCCATATTATTTTCAAGATTATGAATATGGTCATCTATTCCTTTTTCTGATAGCTGTTCTCTGACTTTTTCTACTGAGATATGCAACCAAAATAAGCCCACATATAGTACACATCAATACAAAAAAGATATACCTAAATTTAGCATTTCATTGGGCCTTCTATTGTTAACCTCTCAGTCCTTCAAGACAGAGAGAAGCTATCTTCTCATTTCAAGTTTTTTTCACTGTCACATGCTATAAATCTTCTTCAATCAATATTACAAATATTTATACTTGACAAAGATAAATTTAAATGTGGATAGAAAATGATGAAACTTCAATTCAAATGCATCTTATTGAACTTCAGTGAAGATATTTATAACTGAAGTTTTTGGAATGTTCCTACTATTAGTTACAATTCTAAGACATAAATATAGTACCTCTGCCATACATTAATAATGATATACCAATATACCTAAATAAAGAATAAAGTTATTGGAAAACAAGAAAAAGATTTTAAAAATTATGTCAAAAAT
>JANHGL010002920.1:0-13224 GCA_024611195.1 Ceyx melanurus
TCCCGCTATCCCTGGATCCTGGCCCTCTCCCGGGGTTGCTGAACCCCCGGCATGGCCGTGGGGTTGTTTTCCTGCTGGATTCCCACGGAGGACACGGGTGGCCTTACCTTGTGCGCTCAGCTCCCGGGGGGAAGCCGAAGGTGGCGGGAGGAGGGGATGGGGTCGCTGAAATATCTGGCGACTGCTCGGGAATGGGGGAGTGGGGGGCGTTGGGGGGCTCGGCGGGCGGCGCCGGGGGCTGAGCGGCCGGAGGGATGGATGACGCCTTGCACACCACCGAGGTTCCTCGGCGAGCCACCCACGAGGTGTCCATGACCCTGACGCCCATGCTGGGAGGGGGACAGGGAGATCAGGTGCTCAGCACCCGCCCGGCAGGAGGGGCCCACCACCACCCCAGCACCGCGTCCTTCGGGGTTCCCTGTCCCCACAAAATGCCTCTTCCACAGGGAAGCTGCTGGGAATGGACCTCCCCAGCAACAGGGAGGTGCACTTCTGTCACCCACCAGTCACCCCTCCCTTCCCCAGGTACCAGCACCCTCCCAGCAGCCACCCAGCACCATCCCAGCCCTGCTGCAGAGGATACTGTACCTTTGGATTTTCCTAAGGCTGCACGGGCAGAAACATATGATTATTAGTGGGGAAAAAAACCCTAAAAGTTGGCAGTGCTCAGGGTACAGCACCTGCTGCGAGGTCCAGGGCTTTGAGAGAGGGGACAGAAGGGGCATGGTGTGGATCAGGCTATGCCAGTGATGGAGAGAGCCTTGGGGGTGGGTTCTGGAAATGGGGACAGCCCTGGGGATTTTCTGGGCGTTTCTGGAGGCAGGGGGAGTCCTGGGGATGTCCTGAGTCAGGGAGAGCCTTGAAGGCATTTTTTGAAGCCAACTTAACCATCTGTGTTCCCTGTGAGGTGGCACAGGGAGGGCCATGCGCTGGCTGGGAGTGGGGAGCTGACTCAACAGACCTTGGGGACATCAGGACACCCACAAGCCCACACCACAGGCCATGCCACTCCCATCTCCAGTGGGCTGGGGGCTGGTGTGAAGACATGGGCTCACCTGAGCATCACCAAGAGCCCAGCATGGATAGAAGGGGCTCCTCCCACCCCAGGACATCCCAGCCTCCACCAGCCCAGTATCACCTCCCCAGCTCTGGCACAGCAAAGACCCTACCCATCCTTCTTGTAAAACTCCAGCATCATGTTGTCCGTGGCCACGCTGAGGGGCCGTCGTGCCTGGTCGTGCTGCCGCCGGTCGGCATGGTCCATGTCCGGGGAGGGCATGGAGCTGTAGTTGGCATTGTGATTGATGTGCATGGGGCTGCCATAGTTGCCCGTCACGTTGAATTCTATGTCTGGGTTGGGGGAGAGAAATGGGGGGGGGGGTCCTGGAGGGGCTGGGTTGGGCTCACTGATGTGATGAGCCTTCCCAGATCTCTGCCTGAGCACCCAAGGCAAGTGGATGGGGATGGCAAAAATAAATCTGGGAGCTCAGCACCCCCTCCCCAGGGAGCGCTGTCAGGTCCCACGATGCCCGTCCTGCCCACCATGGCCCAGCCTACCTCCTGGGAAGAACCAGTCAGCGTGCTGAATGAGCGGCTCGATGATGCCCACGATCTGCAGCGAGACGGTCGTCATCATCTCTGTCATGTTCCTGCAAGTCAGTGGGTCAGTGGCTCAGCAACACCTCCACAGCCTGACCTTATTCCTGTCAGGATTTGGGCACTGGACCCTCCTCACCCCCTTCCCCATCATCCCTCCAGCGTGCTTCATTTCCACCTCACCCGTCCGCCTGCGGCCAGAGGAGGTTGGGCCCCAGCACGATGGCCACGTTGCTTGGAGTCATTTTATTCATGTCCTGGTACTCGGTCAGCTTGGCCAGGAATTTGATCAGGTACCTGGAAAGCAAAGCCGGGCCAGGGTATCAGCACTGCCCCCTCCCCAGGGTATCAGCATCACCTCCTCCTTGGGGTCTCCCCAGCCCCCACCAGCCCCAGGCTCACCTGATGTTGTTGTAGTTGGCTTTGGGCAGCTTCTCACAGGCATTCCAGAGAGCCTGCAGCCTCTTCTCCTGCTCCTGGATGCTGTGGGGAGGGGGACAAGAGGGTCATCCCCCATTCCCACCCCACCCCAGGGAAGTGCCAACCCCTCAGGGACTCTGCAAAACCATCAGGCTGACGTATAGGTAAACTGACCATCTGTAAGAGCCCAAGATGCCATCACCCCTGTCAGGGAAGAGTAGGGGGATGCCCCAGACTCACTTGGAGGCCTGGATCCACTCCTCGTACAGCTCAAATGTCATGAGGGGCTCTGGCAGCTCCCGCAGGTAGGACTTGAGGGCTCCTGCAGCACACAAGGGACACAGGGCTTGGTACTGCAGGTGGCACTGGCTGACAGACACCAAGTGGTTTCACTCCCCAGCATTCTGATTTGCATCCATCCCAGCCTTTCCCAAAGCATCCACTAGTCTCCCCAGCTTGGTGGGGCCTGTAGCACACCCCTTTTGACCCCCAGCAACCACTGTAACACCTCCACCTAGTCCCTCCCTCCCTCACTTCACCACTCCTGCCCCCACCAGGCCTTCATCCAGCTCTCCATCACCCTTTTTTGCCCAGGATGTTCACAGGTCCTTGTGCTGGGAGAAGGGTCTTGTTGCATTAGGCAGGAAACCAGGGTACACTGGACAGCCCAGGGTACACTGGACAGCCCAGACCAGGAGAGGAGCAACTGGCTGACACTGAAACCCAACTATTGCACAACGTGTGGGTCGGGGTTTGTGCTCCTCAGTGGATGGCAGCTACCAAAGCTCTCAAACACCCCCAGTGCCACCCAACACTCTATTTCTGCACCTGCATTTGTCCATCCCATATACTCTGGTTTGTTGTTCAAAGGTTTTGGTACAGATCACCAGAGGGTTGAGGTGGGAAGGGACCTCTGGAGGTCATCTGGTCCAAGTCCCTGCTCCAGCAGGGTCACCAAGAGCATTTGACTGTGTCCTGATGGCTTCTGACTATCTCCAAGGATGAAGACTCCACCGTCTCCTTGGGCAGCCTGTGCCAGTGCTTGATCACATGCACAGTGATGAAGTGTCTCCTGATGTTCAGAGGGAACCTCTCATGTTCCAGTTTGTGCCCACTGCCTTTGCTCCTGGCACTGGCCACCACTTGAAAGAGCTCCCATCTTCTTTGCACCCTCCCTGCAGTTATTTATACCCACTGACAAGATTTCCCTGAGCCACCTTCTTTCCAGGCTGAACTGTTCCAGCTCCTTCAGCCTCTGCTCATTGGAGAGATGCTCCAGGCCTGTCACAGCCTCTCCAGTATATCCATCTGTCTCTTGTAGTGCCCAGGACTGGCAGGATCCCTTGTCCTGCTGGTACCACTCCTGTCAATGCAGCTCAGGACACCATTCTTCTCCTGTGTGCTACAAAGGCACATTGCTGGCTCATGGGCATCTTGGTGGCCACCAGGTCATCTCTGTCAATCTGCTTTCCAGCTTGGTGGCCCCAGCATATTCTGGTGCCTGGGGCTGCTCCTCCCCAGAGGCAAGACTTGGCTGAACTTCATGAAGTCTCAGCTCTTTTCTCCAGCCTGTCCATGTTCCTCAGGATGGCAGCACAACCCTCTAGTGCACCAGCCACACCTCCCAGTTTGGTGCTGTCTGCCAGCTCGCTGAGCATGCACCCTGCCCCACCATCCACATCATTAATTAAGATGTTAAACAAGATCAGAGCCAGTACTGACCCACAGGCTACAGCACTAGCTACTGGTCTCCAACTAGATTTCATACCACTGCTGACCACACTCTGGGCACCCCCCAGCGCCTGGGGGATGGATGAATCACCCTGGGCACCACCAACCCCTCACCCTCAGGCACCTCTACCTGCGATGGCATGTGGGTCAGCTGAGTACTCCTGCACATCCACCACACAGCAGTCCAGGGCAGCCTTGAGCTTCTTCAGCTTGGAGGCCGAGGGAGCCACACGGAAAAGACCCTTCACAGAGGACACAGCAGAGCATCAGACAAGCTCTGGGCTCAGGGATGTCCCCAAAGCCTCTGGGTTCCTCATCCCCATCTTGGGAGGCACCCATATCCTTTTCCAAGGAGGGTGGCTGGACACAGGACCCACCTCCTCCTGCATGCCACACTCCAGCAGCATTGTCACACAGGCCTCCACGGGGAAGGCGATCTCCCGCCCGCTGACAGCCAGGTGCTCCTCCAAGGGCTTCCCAAAGGATGGCTTCTCCATCCACGCCTCTGTAACAGGCAGAGGGGCTGAGGAGACACGGTGGGGAGCATGCCAGATCTGGTGTCCCCTCCCTGAAAGGCCCCCTTCAAATCAAAGCTTTTTGACAGCAAAAATATTCCATGTTTAGGTGTTGCTAAAAGAACAGGACCCTCTGTCCTGGGCATCTTGGGAAGTGCTTTTTAAATCCAAACAAAATGTTTTCCAGTCATCACATGGGACTTTTCAAAGTGGCTGGAAAATGTTTTCTGGGGGGAGATATCATGGGCAAACCTTTGCAATATATTCCCCCTTCTTCCATCACCATTTGAGACAGGAATGTTATGTAGGATTGAGAGAAAAAAGTACAATACAAATCACTCCCTGCCCCACTGCAGCAATAGCAGCACCCTGAGCCCTGCCCTGGGGAGCTGCACGAGGCTCTCCCAGACCTCAGTGCCCCAGCCCAGCTCTTATGGATGTTGCAAGCCCCAAGACCCCCTCCTTGGTGCTGGGATCCCATTCCCGGTGCTGCTCTTGAAAGGGATATTCGGGCAGGTTTCTCCTGCTCTTCAGTCAGCTGGATGGATCCTGCCCCTCGTGACCAGGTGGGATGGGGGTGGAATGGGCTAGGGTGTAAGGGGATGGGGTTGGCATGGGGATGGGGCAGGCAGGATGCAGCAAGGTAAGCAAAGGGAGGATGCTCAGGTACAATCCCAGAAGCAGCCCAGGAGGTCACGCCGGGGCTGGCTCATGGCTGTGGCAAAGACCCTCACGGCTCCACATCCCAGAGCTCTCAGTGTCACATGCAGGAGTGGGTCAGACTCCCCCTGGGCACTTACCCTGCTGGGCTTTAATCTGAGGGAGGACATTCTGCAGAAGAGCTAAGGATTTCCGATGGTACTCTGCCTGCACCTCAATCAGCTGCAGGGAGAGATGGCACCAGCTATCACCTGATGGCTGGGGACAGGGATGGAGGAGTCCCGTGGGGATAGGTGGCACTTACAGTTTGAAAATAGTTTGCATAGTCTACTTCTTTGGCCACGAAACTGTACATGTCAGCCGAGAGCTGGTCCTGCAGAGAGCAGAGAATCTATCACCATCCAACTCAGCCTGCCACCATGATGGCCCTTTCAGAGGCCACCAGGAGGGAGTCACAGCTCAGTCACCAGCTCAGTCACACCAGCCTCTTTCCCTGCCTCAGCATCTCCAGGAGCCAATGTGCAATGGGCCCTGGCACAGCACCTGCTCAAGATGCCCTCTGGATGGTGACTATACAGCAGCACCGTGGGGCTTTGCTCTCTGCCGCTGTGCAAACCCTTGTCCTCACCTCCTTCCAGAGCCCACAGTTTGCTGTTGCCTTCCAGCAAGCTCTCTGGAAGTGAGAATTACTGGGAAACAACCTGTCATCCAAAAGCTACACATCCTGGCGGACTGAGTGGCACAAATCCAGGCCAACCTAACCCCCAGGTGTGCCCATCCTTGCTCCCTGCTGCGTTGCAAGTGGCTCATTAAGCACAGGGCTAATTGTGTGCAGGGTTCTGCTGCAGTGGAAGCTTCCCAGAGACCAAGGGGCACTGGGTGCTTCTCACTCCGAATGGCAATGAGCCCCATGGCATCAGGACACAGGTCTCTGTCTTGACACTCACTAAACAGACTTTACCACTTCTCCAGTTGCTCCTTGCTGAGAATCCCCTTGGATTAACTCAACCAGAGGGAAACCAGCAGGGTTTTAAGTCACTGCGAGCATGCGTGGTGGAGATGTGGTTGGGTGGCACGTGTGGGATTGGCATACAGTGCTTGGTCCTTCCTACAGGTGTCTGTGCCAGGGATGGGCACACTTGGTGCTGAGCTCACTGCCTCCTGCCAGGATGGATAAGCTCACTGCTCACTGCCTCCCCCCACCACAGCCAGAAGCAATCTCCTGGGACCTCTAGGTACCCTGCAAATCTCCACTCTGTTGGCTGCCTCTTCCATCTCCTCCCTGAGAGCATCGGCTTTGGCCCCTGAGGGCTGCAGGTTGCTGGCCAGACCCGAAGACTTCGCAGACTGCTGCCACCTGCAGAGAGAGGGGAGAGCTGTCACAGTGGGCATGGGGACTCGTGGATTCCAACAGACTGGGAGGGTAGCCCAGGGAGCTGATGGGTCCCAGCACAGTGTCTGGGGCAGAGGGTGATCCATGGGTTATCCCAGATCAACCCCAGCACTGGTCTATAGTGGCAGGAACAGCTGGCTCACCGAGATAGGGAAAAATAAAGATTTGTGCCAGAAAAAAATACACATTTCTGCAGAAGACAGGCAAGAAAAAGGGATCCAAGGATTTTGAAGACAAACAGAAGTCCTGGCCCACTGATTTCTGGCACATGGTGACACAGCCCAGACATAGTGTCCCGAGAGAGCGGGACGGAGCTCCAGGGCTCCAGTGTACCAGGGCTCCAGGACGTGCCCTCCCTGGTGATACCCATCATTTGGGAATTCTTATTTTTTATAAAGCAGCTTTGAAGCCACTTCTTACCGTGTCCTGGAAGAGTCCATGTCCAGCACCAGCTTCGCCAAGTGCTTCCTCTGCTTTTGGATATTTGGAATTTCTACCTGCAGCAACACACAGGAATGGGAGGGGAGGAACAACCCGGGAGAGGTGTCCGGGGTAGGTCACACTTCACTGTGACACAGCTTTGGGCTGGCACACACTGGGTGGATAAGGATGCAGCTCCTTTAAACATCACTAGGGACATGGCACAGCTCATCCCTCCTCCGTGTCCCCACCCAGGCTGAGCCACTCCTGCCAGCCCTGACTGCAGACCCTGCATCCCGGAGAGGAGCTTCCCTGGGGATCCCTACACTCAGGAGCTGGACGGAGGCAAGAGAAGGGCTTTTGGGGATGGCAATGTGGAGCCCCTCGCCCGCCCTCCCCCGCAATGGGCACCATTTGCTCAGAGATTTAGCCAAATAAAGCTGTGGTGTGGCCATGCTCATCCAGCCCACCTACACCAGCAGGGCAATAAAGCTGTCTGTGTCTGATGGGGAAGACAGAACAGAACCAAGCCTGGGACATTCTGCAAGATGTAAAAGGTGGATAAAAAGCAGTGAGTAAAACTGAAAAAACAAGTTGGTAACAGAGGGAAAAGGAGGAAAAAAACCCCTATGTTTTGGGTTGGAAGGGACCTTTGAAGGCCATCTACTCCAACCTCCCTGCAGGGAGCAGGGACATCTGCAACAAGAGCAGGTTGCTCAGAGACCCAGACAACCTCACCTGGGATGGTTCCAGGGATGGGGCAGTGACCACCTCTCTGAGCAACCTGGGCCAGGTTCTCACCACCCTCAGCATAAAAATTCTTCCCCAAGTTTGTGACATCAATCCCCAGCACAGTGACACCCTGACCCAGTGACATCCCTGCCTGACACTCACCTCAGCCAGCACGAAGAGGGGCTCGATGACGTCCCTCTCCACTTGCAGCTCGAAGTGGATGAGCTCCTGAGCCAGCTTGTCCTCTGCTTCCCCGCACAGCCGCAGCATCTTCCTGCAAGGGCAGCAGCAGGGCTGGGCACCGGGGAGGGCAATGGGCACGTGGGTGGGTGATGGGCACACAAAAGACCCTGTGGATCTCCAGGGCTGGAGGGAGGGGGAACCACGGGCACTTCAGGTCTCATCCTCTATAGTACCAATCAGAGGCTGAAATGCTGTGGACTTTATATATGTATATATTTTTCATAGTATGCTGTGCATACTCATACTGAAGGACCCCAGATCATCACAGGAGAAGAATAAAGGAAACTCCTGGACTACCAAGATCACATGAGCACCCCATCCCCTCTGGCATCACTTTGAGCCCCACTATTATCCATCATCACAGAATAGGAACAGCAGCAATTCCTGGTAGCATCCCAGCAACATCCCAGCAGTGGCAGAGTGCCGAGGGAGCCCCAGTTCCTCCCTTACCCCAGGAGGGAGTCCTCTCCCAGCACCGCCGATCCCTCCATCAAGCACTGGGCCAGTGTGGTCAGCGGCAGCTTCTTCTGCAAAGAGAGGGCTGCATTTCCCACCCCGCCGGCACTGGCAGCTCACCTGGCGGCCTCAGAGCCCTGCCCAAGCCTCACCGAGCGCTTGTCGGCGTCCACGCCTTGCTGGCCCTGCAGACATGCTGTCAGCTTCTTGTGGGTGCTGTGGGTGACCTGCTTCACCAGCTCCAGGCGCTTCTCCACCTGCGGGTGCAGTGGTGCCCATCACCAGGGTATCCCGTCTGATCCCGCACCCAACACACAGGGACATAAGGGACTTAAGAGTTACAGAATCGTTCTAGTTGGAAGAGAACTTGAAGATCATCGAGTCCAAGCACTAACCCAGCACTGCTAGGGCACCACTGACCCATGGCCCTCAGCACCACAGCTCCATGGCTTGGAAACCCTTCCAGGGATGGGGACTCCACCACTGCCCTGGGCATCCTGGGACAGGCCTGGACAACCCTCAAGGGGAAGAAGTTTTTCCTAATATCCAACCTAAACCTCCCCTGGTCAACTTGAGGCTGTTTCCTCTTGACAGTTCCTCTTCCTCACTTGTTCAGACCCAGTTCCTAAGCTGGAAGCTGTAAATACACCAGCTGACTCCCAAAACAGGTTCTGAAGTGGCTCTGTGAGCAGCTGGACAGGGGATGCCCACATCAGGATGGAAGAGGAGGGCTGAGGACCCTCCCCCAGGGCTGGGCTGCTGCTCTGCTCATCTGTGCCCGAGTTACGAGTGGTGATTTAGAGAATGTGTGAGGTAAAAGACTCATGAATTCAGTGCTGGATTTGTGAATTCACATCCCCTTGCTGGCATGTTTTCAGGTGCCTCTCTCCCTGGGGTGTGCAGGAAGCCCTGCTCCTGCAGCACAAAGCACCAAGATGAGATGTCCCTAAGAGACCAAGATGTCCCCCAGAGACCAAGATGTCCCCAAGAGACTGTGACTCTCCAAACATCACAGCGATGCTCCGTGGCACCATAGGCAGTTTTTGGCTCAGGCCGTTTGGCTGGAGTTGCCTCGACCCATCAGCTCTGGGTGAAGCCTTGGGGACTGTCCCCTGCTGCCACATGGCCTGTCCCCTGGGCAGGTTTTGCAGCAGAAACCAGAGACACAAGTGCCCGCAATCCGGCTGCTGGCTCAGGTTACCAACCTGGCGGAGACAAGACTGGATCCAATTCCAGTTGACCTGAAAACAAGGCTGGGAAAGGGCTGAAGGGCATGTGGGAGGGAGATGATGCCTCTTCCCACGGTCCCAACCCCCTCCTCCTCCTAGCACCATGGGACAGTGCAGCATGGACCAGCACGGAGCTGCCGTGCCATCCAGCACCCACAGGCACCCTGGGCATGGATCAGACCAGCTACAGAGGACCTCACCTGCAGGAGATCTTCACTCAAAACCTCTGTTTTCTCAGCCCTGCAAGACAAGAAAGAACACGAAGCATTGGTGAAGGGTCTGGCATACGCAGCAGCACCAGGGCTGTGCAGCCCAGTACCCACCACAGCTTTCCCATCAGGATGCAGTCAGTGGTTTAAGGCTTTCTGGTCTCACCAGACATCACCTCATCTCCTAGATGTCCAAAGGATGGAGCACCTTCACAGCTCACCATGAGCGTGCCATGTCCCACATCAGGTTAGGGTCCTCCCCTGGTCTAGCCCTAGTTTTTCCCTTATCCCCAGCAAACCAGGGATCCAAATTCCCAGGAGTATGTGGGCAGTGCTCCACAGGAAGGCACGAAAGCAGCTCCCTGGGCTGTGCCAGGCTCCAGCACCGCAGCTTTCAAGGACACAACCCATCCACACAACTGAGCCTCTGGTCTGATGCAGCCAGTGGGTTCTACGGAGGCAGCTGCTGCCCTGAGCTTCGCCATAACTCTCCATGATGCTCATTGGAGATGGATTTGCCACTCCAGAGCTCATGCCATCTGTTGTCTTTGCCAGCAAGGAGCACCAGGAGACACAAACCCCTTGCAAGACCCTCCTTGGCCACGCACAGACTCGCAGCATCCCTGCCTGCAGCTGCTCCTCACCAGCTCTGCTCAGGCTAAACCTTCACACTCTGGATTTTCTTAGCTAAACCTTCACACTCTGGATCATTTCTTCATTCTCTGAGGTGAGGGGGTTACAACTTTAGGGCATCATCTCTCTTTGAAAAACGACCTTCATCAAAACGTGCTCGGGCAGAGCTGTGATTTTGCCAATTAGTCCCTAAAGGTTTGTCAACAAAATTTCTGTGCTGTTGTGCTCCTTAAAAAAAACAACTTTGCTGTCTGAGCCCTGATTGGTTTTTGTGTTCCAAGCTGGTTTCTCAGCTTTGAAAGACTGAGCAAAGTACTAAAAAAGTGGAAATCAGGAATAAACAAGGTTCAGAGAGAGAACCTGGCACAGCAGCCAGGGTAGAACTTGGTCTGTGGGCTCAACTGCAAATACATCACAGCCAAAGACCTTTAAAAAGTGTAAATTAACATAATTAAACCTGGTTTATGTATCTGACTTGTCCCAGTGTCTGATTTAAGTTTGTTTTATAAGTGGAAACCAAACCAAGCCCTATTTATTTTTTAAAAAAGGGATTTAAATGACACATTATAATGTCCTCTACACAAGCAAAGGGCTGGCCACCTGGGAGCAAGGGCTGTCACAGGTTCTCCTCCTCTTCTGCCAACTAACTTCACCATCATTTCTAGCCAGGGTTGGTTCCACCACAAAATTAGCGTGAACTGGGAGGAAAGTGGCAAATATCCACTGGCAGAGCCACAGTGGCTGTCCCCACTTCCCAGTCTCACACTGTATTTAGCATCTCTGCTCGCTCTGCACCCCAGAAATCACAGCCAAACTTTATTAAAAGGCCTGAGGAGAAAGAAGTCCCTCCTGTCCTTGCACTACTGGGAAAATATTTCCCAAAAGTGGTGGTTTTAGTGCATTTTATCTTCTTCCTTTCCCTCAATTCCTTAGTCAGGCCCCAAATCCCCAAAAACTTTATGCCTTACAAGCTGCACACATCCTGCAGCAGCATCCTTGAAGAGGAAGCTGGAATTAACCAGCTTCCAAAGATTGCTTTCACTTTTCCTTTAAGCAAATAAATTCCTCTCCTCCCCTTCCCCTCCAGATTTCCACCCCAGAGCTGTTTGTCTCAGCACAAATCTAGACAGCCCTAAGCCCCAGTCAGCATCCAGACACTCCTGTCCCTCCAGACAACTAGGAGAAAAGGGACAATTAATAGGAAGAGTCAAAAGCAAATGAGGGGGGGACACAGTTATAATTTGATCACACATTCTCTTCTGCAAAAACTAATTGCTGCCAGAAGAAATCTAAACAAATTAAGTTGATTTCTAAATAAACACTACATGAGATTCCAGTGCCTTGACCTGGGGAAGTGCAGCAAAGCTGCTGCTTCCCTGGAGTATCTCTTGATGCCAGACCTGACTGGATCATCCATCACCAGCACCTGCTCCATCTCCTCATCCCTCTGATGGACAAATCACCCAAGACAAGGAGCCCCCAGCTTTGAATCTGACCCTGAGCCAGCAAAATTCCAGCATGACAAGGGCTTCACTGCAGGATTCTCTCTGAAGGGGAAACCCATCCCACTCAGCATTCACCCCATGCGTGGACGGGCACGAGAGCACAAGGGAGGATATGTCTCCAGATGCCCTGAGGATCCCTTGCCCACATCTGCCCACAATACCCCTTCCACCCCCTCACTGCAGTATTCCCATAAATATTCCGTTGCTATTTAATTACTGACATCTGGCAGTTTCTGTTTGCTCCAGTCTAAAAATAGCCTCATGGCCAAGAGCAGGCAGAGGGAGGCACAAAAACCTGTCCAAGGCCATCTTGAGCGGTAACCCCCACGGACGGGTCTGCTCTGCATCCCACGTGGGCTTGGGACAGAGTCCAGATCAATCCCAGTCCTGCCCACATCTCCCTCCATTGCCACTGCACCTGCCTGGGGGCTGGTACCCGTGGGAAAAGTCAAGGTCCTTGAGTACCCAGAGCTCAGAGTTGAGGTTGGCAAGGTGAGGTTCAACCAGGCAACTTGGATAAGGTGCTGAGCATCCATCACGTTTATGCCAGAGGGAAGAGGAAGGAATCACTGGGCACCACAACCCAGGCTGGATTCCGGTTCAAGGATTGGGCTGTTCCCAGCTCCTGCTGCCATCCAAGCTCTACTCGTCACCACATCCCTGGGGACACGCAGCCCCACGGCTCGTAACCAGGATCCAGCTGAGGCCAAACAGAGCCGTGGATTTTTCCCAGTGCCTTTTTATCAGGCGAGAAGAGAAAACATCAAATATTGATACCCTCAAATCGCCGCTCAGATCCCCAGGGAGATGACTCCGATCTGCAGCATCCAGCTGGATGTGGTGAGATGGCCCTGCTGGGGTCTGCTCCAGTGCATCCTGGGATTGTCCAGCTCTGGCAGGTGACCTGCAGTGATGGTCCCCGTGTCCCAAACCTGCAGCTAAGGGCAGTGATGCCCACCCAGTGGGCAGCGTGACGGGGCTCAGCCCTCAGCAGCTCTCCTGCCTTCAGCTGAACCAGGATGGAAAAGCAGGATGAGAGAGGCAGGGAAAGCTGGTCCAGGTATTTTTCCATCCTTCTGCCCTCCGCTGGGAAAGCCAAAGGAATCAAAACAAAACTGGGGACAGATTTTAAAACGGAAAAGCCTCTTTTTATCATCTCCTTCTCCCTTCCCAGCTGCGAGCTCTTTGCATCAGCCTCTCTTGAGCACGGGATACGCAGGGCCCTTTGCTCCTCGCTCCCCACCCAGGCAGAGGAAACCCCCCTGGGGTCAGATCCTCACCAAGCTTCAGTCCTGATTTGCAAATCGTGGAGAAGCCCCGAGGCTGCTGGCTTCAGAGATGAAACCTTCAGCCCACTCCATGAATATTCCAGCTTGTCAGCGCTGCCGCCTTGCAAGGAGGATAAAAATATCCCCAGTGCTGCGGGGACGCTGCTGCCGGCACCATCCCAGGGGTGCGGCGGCGCTTGGCAAAGCCAAAAAG
>JANHGL010002921.1:0-71565 GCA_024611195.1 Ceyx melanurus
GGATTGAGGGCACCCTCAGTAAGTTTGCAGATGACACCAAATTGTGTGGGAGTGTTGATCTGCTTGAGGGTAGGAAGGCTCTGCAGAGGGATTTGGACAGGTTGGATTGACAGGCTGAGGCCAATTGTATGAGGGACAACAAGGCCAAGTGCTGGGTCCTGCATTTCGGTCACAACAACCCCCAGCAGTGCTACAGGCTTGGAGATGAGTGGCTGGAGAGCTGCCCAGCAGAAAAGGACCTGGGGGTGCTGGTAGACACCTAGCTGAACATGAGCCAGCAGTGAGCCCAGGTGGCCAAGAAGGCCAACAGGAGCCTGGCCTGTGTAAGGACTAGCGCGGTCAGCAGGAGAAGGGAAGTTATCGTGCCCTTCTACTCGGCTCCTGGGAGGCCTCATCTCAAGGACTGTGCTCAGTGTTTTCCCTCTTATAGGAAAGACATTGAAATTCTGGAATGCATCCAGGGGAGCTACTAAGCTCTTCAGGGGCTTGGAGAACAAGTTGTATGAGGAGAGGCTGGGCATGTTCAGTTTGGAGAAGAGGAGGCTAAGGGGGGACCTCATTGTCCTTTACAACTACCTGAAAGGAAGCTGTAGAGAGGTGGGTGTGACCTCTTCTCCTTAATTACTAATGACAGAACCAGGGGAAAAGACCTGAAGTTGCAGCAGGGGATGTTTAGATTAGATATTAGGAAGAAATTCTTTATGGAGAGAGCCTGGAACAGCCTGCCTAGGGAGGTGGTTGAATCACCAGCCCTGGAGGCATTTAAGAAAAAAATGGACAAGGTGCTTCAGGACACATTCTAAGAGCAGGAATGTAGGTGACTGTGTTTGGTGTGGGGTTTTGGTTGCATTTTCTTGTTTGTTTGTTTTGTTTTTGTTTTGTTTTTCTTCTTGTTCTGTTTTTTGTTAATTTGTTTGCTTATTGCTTCTAATGGTCAGGTATTCAGGTGTTTTTTGTTCTCGTAAGTATGGTTGGATCTAGGAGGTCCTTTCCAACCATGATTATTCTGTGATTCTATGATTCTGTAACATAACTGGACATGACTTTATTATTGCCTTAGCCTGAAGATCTTGAAAATGCAGTAGGTATATCAAGGGAAGCTTCCTCACAATGAGCTCTTGAAGTTGTTCAGAATTCTAAGGCAGACGAAGGAAGTCCCCCTGCCTGAGGCTAGACTGGGCAAATGTCCAACCTGCTGAGTACATATTTTATTGTTTCTTGAAATTCTTATCAGGAAGTTCTAGGAAATGTCTGAGATGGCAAAGCCAAAGTACAAAAAATAGGCATGCTTTGGTGTTAAAGCTACTGTCCCTGTTCCACTAAAGTTCTGCAGAGAAGTTTCAAGAAAGGACCCTTCTGTGACTCTCAGCTCCTGTGACATGTACACATAGAGAACACAAATATTAAGCCTTGGAGGTAGGATGAACTGGATGATTCAATAGATCTTTTCAATCTCTAATTTTCATGAGTGCACAAACAAATATTCATGTCTGGGAACATTAATCACTATTGGGTAGAGGTCTAAATCAAAGGAGGGAAACAATGTTTTGTGCATGCTCAGCACACAATGTTCTAATGTTTATAACTATGTAATTTCCAAACCAAATTTCTTCAAACAAGGCAATGCATCATTCAGGAGTACATTCACTTTCAAGGGTGATGTTTCAAAATACAGTTGGCTTGAGTTACTGGGGATGAAAAGCATATGAAAAAATACCTGAAGTGGTAAAAACAACTTTTTCTTCCTTCTGATTGCATAACTTTGAGAAAAAAAAATACAAACAGCTGAATTGATTTTTATGAAAGTTTCTAAACCCAATTCTGTCTTGGACTGAGCCCAAGCATGAAAAATTTGAGCCCAAAGGTAATATTTTTTTTTTTTAGATAGTCATAAATGACTGTGATTTAGAATTGAAATGCCATTTTCAAGCTTGGCAATATCATCACAACAACAATGCTACATTAACTTGTGTAGTGCAGAGCTGTAGTGATAATAGAAAACCAAATTCTCCTGATTTCAACTGATCTGTGGCATATTGCTCTATCTGTCACACAAACAGAAAACAGGGAGTAAGAGAGAGTGTGAGCACTAAAGAAGAGATGGAGAAAAGGAATAGGAGTGAATGATAAGGGAAGGAATGAAAAGCAAAGCAAAAAAACAAAGTCTAGACCAGAACAGTCTCTTTTGCCATGTCCTCTATTTCCCCATGAGAGGCTAAGATGGCTATGGTCAGTGTTGCTCTTTTGAACACAGTGGTGAGCAACACACAATATGGTAAAGAATAGAATGAAAAAAAAAAGGTGGAAAATGGAGTGGACACAGGAGAAGTGGAAGAAATAGTGAGATTAAATGAGAAATTATCAAAGCAAGTAGTTTTGGCACTACTACCATAATTTCTAGAAGATTTCTGGCATGATTCTTTTCATTATAATTCAGTAAGAGCTCCACTTAAACTAATTTTTTAGAAACCTGCAAAAACAGGGGTAAGGTAGAAGCAAGCTGTGTTTGTATAGAAGGCAAATGAATAGTATGAAAATAAAATGGGTTGAAGAAGAGACAGTCTGGAACTGACCAAGGCTACAGAGCATCTCTTCATCTAGAAGGAGCTCCAGTTAGTGTTTGCCAGCAAGGACAACTCCCCAGACCCAAAACTTGGGCAGTGCCAGATCCTGCAGAGGCTTCTGAAGCTCTGGGTTTGCTGAGTGTGCTTCAGCATGAGAAGCATCAGATTAAAAAGCTCCTGGGGGATGAAATTATTCAAATTTGTCATCTTTCCTTAAATTAATTAGCAAACTGAAGTCTCCTGCCAGGGATTATGTATAAACATACTCCTTAAAGATCCTTTCTGAAGTTTCTATAACTTCTCAAAATGACAGTGGTTGTCCTGGTTGCTGACCCTGCTCTGCAAGAGCCAGGTCAAAAATGTTTCAGGCAGCAGTCTTTTGACTGAAGTTTTTCTTGCCTAGATCCATCACAGATCTGAAGCCACACCAGTTTTTCCTCTTTCACCATTTTCACTCCTCTGAGGTGTAAAATACAAGTGCTATAACCTGCATTTTCTGCTTGTATCCATTCAATGAAGGACTCCTCCCTGAATTTCAGGACCATCTCTTAACTTCCAAACCACACACAGGAGTTGAGCATTATTCCCAGTTTTTTCTGTAAAAAGCAGTTATAAAATTACAAATATGCATTTAGCTTCTCACTTAGCCAGTTAGGAATGAACTGTTTGCCTCTTTGTATCTGTACCCTGTCATGGATGGACAATAGCAAGAGAAATCAGCCTCTCCTCTCCTGACTACAGATATTTTCTCTCCTTTACATGGTCTTATTTTAACTATCCATCCTTTCTCCCTACCCAACAGCAAAAAAAGTTCAGTGACTCATCTCACCCATTCTGGTCTTGCTGACATTTAGAAACAAATGTCAAGTTGATAGCTTATCTGGGAAACAAGAGAGTATTGTCCTCTGCTAGTCAAAGAGCCTTAATGCAGCATTCTTAACATATTTGAAATATTCTACCTATCACAGATCTTAAAAGGTATAAACAATATCAAACTCCATCTTTAGCAAAAGGTAGTAAAAATGTGCATGTCAGGAACATGAAAGAAACAGATAATAAAACAGATAATAAATCTTTTTGTGTGTGTGTGTGTTTTGATCCATCATTTCCTGTTAGTTTTAAGACCACCCACATCACATGTAAGAGGAAGCTTCACTTAACCCTAAAGCTGCCTCATGCATCAAAGAATGAGGCCCACAGAAGAAGGTACCTGGCTGTAATGGTTTGAAATTAAGATATTTGACAATTTTCCCTTTAGATTGTTTTCCAAAGATAAATATCTTTGATAAATGTGTGAACATGAATTTTTCAACCTGGAAAAATGCTGATTCCATAGAAAAACAAAGCTCCTTAAAGAGCTTCTTAAACCTCTATTATATCTATGTCTAAATAGACACCATTTTTGGTGCAGACATACATCAATAGCTATTAGTAATGCACTGAGGGAAACAGAGTTTGTCTGCTTGATGTTTATATTCTGCATTTTAGTTGAAGTTTCCTGAAGAAAATGTATCATTTTAAGTGGTCTAAGAGACTGTGAGGCATTCTGCAGACAAGTAACTATATTATACTTTAAACTGTGGCAACTGTGCTACAGCTTTGTTTAATTAATCTCCAAGCTAAATGTTTTTTTGCACCAAAAATACATGTTTGGGGTTTTTTGGGGTTTGTTTTCTGGTTTTAGTGTTTGGTTGGTTTTGTTTTGGTTTGTTTTTTTTTCACAAGTATTTAGCAACTTACTTCAAGGAGCAAAATTAATTTTCATATTGATTCGTTAGAAAACAAGAATGAGTGAGGTGATTGCATGCTAATACAGAGGAGTTTTCAGCAATAAGGATGCTGAGTATGAAAGCTGGGCTGGGAAATATTCTGTACCAATAAAGGGATTGGATAACAGGGTGAAAAAACTTCACAATTCTGTGGTACTCATTGACTTCCTGGTAGTATAAAAAAAGAGTGAGAACTCTCTCTGTAGTGTAACTCATTCTTCTAACACAGTCTAGTTATTATAAGGCCAGGAAAAAATTCTAGGCATGCTTTATGCTGAGAGATATTTGAGGCTAGGTTGGAATCTCATCTTGAGGGAAGCTTTTAGAGATAATTAAATCAGCTCTGACATAATTTAGGTGAATGACCTGGGCAGGCAATTAGTAATGTATTCCAAGCTCAACAGCTCTATGACAAAACATCCAAATACAAAGTAGAATTAATTGCTTGCTTTTTCACATAAAGAATTCTGCCAGAGATAAGGCTGAAGAAACATTACATTATTTGTCCAAAGTGTCCCCAAATTTGATGGAAACACAGGCATATCTGACATAGGTTCTATAAGAAAAACACTGTATGCAAAATAAGTAATGTCTTCTGGGTAGAGATCACAATGGCTTAAGTCTGCCTTGATCAAAGCGAGGATCTTCTCACAGAATCAGACTTGACAGCCTCATATTTAAAATATTTGAAGACTGAGCAGTTAAAAGCTACAATAGTTATCTACAGCAATGGGATCTACATATCTTGGAATGAAAACAGGGTCTGTAATGACATCTAGTCACTTCTGGTTTTAGTGAAAGCCCAAATAGTGAATCCTAGACTGTGTATACATTTTGACCACAGTTAAAGAGGAAAAGATAATGTAAAATACTAATTTTTTTAAACTGCCATGAAATATAAACTTTTATTCAGGTAGATTTGGGATTAATTATATGACAAGTTATGACAACAATCACCAGAGGTCCCTTCCAACCCCTACCATTCTGTGATACTGTGCCATAGATTTTCCATATCTCTAGACCAAGCCCATACAAGAAGTAGAATGGATGGAAGTGAAGGAGTAACTTTTGGCAGGACATAAATCACTTAAACTAGCTCTGCCACCAAAGAATTCATAACATGAAAAAACATATTTGTAATATTGCTCACAAATAGATTAACATTTTCCAGTCTTGCACAAAACATGTGTCTTTCCACACGGACTGATAGATTTTTATTGAGTTTTCTGATTGTTCTATTTTATCCCTACAGACAAGCAACAAAGCTATAAGCACTTTGTTTTAATTGTCTATCAGGTACTATTGCAGTCTTCCAGGTCTCTTTGTGCTACACCATTTTTAATTAATAGGTTATGGACCTGCTTTCACCCCTGAGACTCCATTAAATGCATCTGGATGCTATGTAATGCTTGCTGAGTTCCAGCACAAAATGTTTGTCTGTAAATGTACTGTCTTAAGACAAGCTCCACGTCCAGCTAAAATTCAATGAAAAATTTAATGAAGCTTGTCAGCTTCTGTAATAAAGAATCCTACCACTCTGTACAGAGCTGGAAAGCACAGAAAATTTTGTCACAGCTTTTTTGTCAGACATGATGAGCACCAAAGCCCGAGCTGAAGTACAGACTAGAAACAATTGCTTTTCATTTGATCTAGTTATGTTGCCCTCTTAAACCAATTGAGGAAAGGGTGGCTAATACATGTGGAAAGGGGAAAGCTGAGAGCCTGATAGCACCGTGGCAGAGAGAGGGAAGGAGGTAGCTTGTATTTTGTAAAGCTCAGTAAGTGGCACTGTGAAAGAAGGCTGCTGGTGGACATCTGGTGAGTCCAGTGAGTTGTGAGTGTGAGCACACAAATGCTCTGTGGTGATGAGAGTTGAAATGGTTGCTTTGTTAGAAACATCCTTCTATTCATACCCAGGTCCTCCTGTTCTGTGGGAATTCATTTTGCTGCAGGGTACACATTTAACTTCACTTGTATGGTGTTAATTTCAGTTTGAGAAAGACAGGGACTTGAATATCTCAGTGTATTGTAGGATCCTTGATGATCCTACACATTTACAAAACTGGTTATTGTTCACATTTGTTTCTATAGTGCAGTCTGGTGCTATTTAATTCTGTTTGTCACACACATCTGTGTTCTTTAGAATTGTTTGGTTTGTGGAGGAATATGTGGTTGTGTTAGGGGGGCTTGAATATGATTGTTGCAAAATGCATTTATTTTGTAATATAGACCATGATGACTAGAAAGTTGAGGGTGATGAAATCCTTGACAATGGACATGTGGTTGTTAATAAACTGGTGATGAAAATTGCTATAGGGTTCTAAGATTTTAGAACTCAACTTCTACAGTTGAGTGATGTACAATTTCTGTAGCTCTTCCTGAACTTAAAGATCCTCATTGCTTTCAAAAAGGTAGAATGCAACTTGAATGGAGTTTATCAGTTACTCTCATCCATATACAAGAAAACAATGTCAGGTTTGGGGCTTTCAAATATATGATTCCCAAAGCAATCAAATATAGAACTTGACAAGATGAAGTGCTTAAAAGCAGAAAATATTATATCAGAGGAAGGAGCTGTTGATATGTAAATGGGAGAGAAGTCTAAAATCTGTTTTACCGTGTAAGTCTCATCAATGGGACTGGAAAATTCCTATCTACCCTTTCTGTCCAAACAATAGAAGATGTGTTGGAGATGCAAGAACAAGGAGAGAAGAGGGATGTCCAGTTCCTCATCAGTACCCCTCAGTTCACCATTCTTCAGCCTTCACAGGAAAAATTAAAGTCACTAGAAATGAGATACAGAGGTGGCACACCAGTGTTTAAGAGTGAATAGAGAAGAAAAAGAGGTTATGCAGAGGAAAAAAAAAATGGAACTGAAGGAGAACAAGACAGCAAGAGAAATGGTGATGTTTGTTACACTGTGCCATGGCCTGGAGCTCCCACTTTATGTCTGTGTACCCTTCTGCAAACAAACAAATCCTGCAAGGAACAGGAGAATCAAACTTAATGCCAGAACTCTGAAAATGCTGGT
The DNA here is from genome assembly GCA_024611195.1 of Ceyx melanurus. Taxonomy (NCBI): domain Eukaryota; kingdom Metazoa; phylum Chordata; class Aves; order Coraciiformes; family Alcedinidae; genus Ceyx; species Ceyx melanurus. The sequence continues at coordinate 7,365 of JANHGL010002921.1, forward strand.
AGCAAAAATACATGTTTTAAGGGGTGGATACTCTAAAAGACGACTGTACAGCTTCTTAGTGAGACCTGCTTAGATTTCAAAAACATGTAAGTTCTGCATGACACCTTTCAACCCCATCAAAGTTGTCTTGACTGGCAATAATCTTCATCATGCTTAATGAAACAAGAGGTCTTCTAGTGGTTGGGATCCAACATGCCAAAACCTGATTACACAACTGAAATATTTTCAGCCACTACCTAAGAGAGAAGAAATTGGGTTAGCCTACAGAAGGTATTTGAGCGTGTGGGATATAGCAGCACGACAAAGTCAATACCATGTATCCTCCTTTGAATGAGAATGAGAAAGATGCTGAAACAAATGTTCCTGCTTCAGCTTCCTGTCCCCATCTCATTCAGCTGGATACCAGATTTGAGGGTGAAGACTGAGAATCTGCTGGCTGCTATGCAAGGAAGCATTCTGGTCCTTCCAAGCATCTGGTCAGAGTTCAGCTCCACTCTGCTGACTCTGAAAGATGAGCATTATGCTTGCTCACTAGAATGTTTAAGTAACTTTCCAGGAACATTTAGCCCTTGTATGCAAACACGTTTATCTGAAAAGCTGCAGGATACCTCTCACTTGCTCAGGAAACTGGATGCAGCAGGTAATTTTTTGTAATGCATCTGTTAGAATCTCTAGGAAAGACAACGAGGACTGAAAGAGGAAATAGCAGCTCATTCTAGGGTTTAACAAGTAATGGGTAAAACCAGTACACAGTGAGGCACTAATGCCCTTGTAGTAATAATAATGTACTATAACAAGCAGAGACAGTAATAATGTTCATGACAAAACATCAAGCACAATTTCCATCCTAAGCCTGCATTTTCTTGCTTTAGAATTGTACCAGACTTTATCCATGTAAAGTAATATACTCAATGACAATTACATGTTTTCTCTGATTTCTGCAAAGATGTTTCAGTCCTTTTAAGGAAGGTTGTAAGGGAAAATAGGCCATTAGTTTGGTTTACATTAAAGAATTATTTCATATTTTCTATTTTTTTTTTAAATTTTATTTTTAACAAGTTTTCAATTGGTTGCATGCTTTGCAACAGAAATATGATTTGTCTGATAGAGGAATTAGGGAAAAAAAGAGCTCTTAGTTCTGACTGGCAAAATCCAGTGCATTCTGTAAATCAGAATTTTTACATTCCTACTATTAAATATTTGTAGCTACTAAATGCTCTTTATATGTCATGCATGTTTCTAGACTCCCTTAAGCCATCCCCTTTGTGTTTTTTGACTCTGTCATGTCACCAAACCATATCCTCTGTCAGAGTTTTGTACCTCACCCCCAGTGCAGAGACCTGGCCCTTCCAACAGACAGTTTTAGGCCAGAGCAGTGAAATGTGGGTGTTATCTTCCCCTCCTGAACTTGACTCACTTAGATAACTGACAGTCCAAGGAAAATATGTTCCTGGATGCCAATATTAAAAATTTGCAAAGTCAATTTGTGAATCTCAGGAAATGGTGCAAGTTGTACTTGCCAAGAACACAAACATTGCTTTCCCTCTGCAGGTTCTTGTGATGTTCAGTGCACATTTTTTTCCAAAAGCTTTTTGATGTATGTTTGAAATGGGTCCGATTCTCATATTCTGTTAATCTGTTACTCTCATAATCTGTTGCACAGAGGAGACTCAGTTATTCATCCTGCAGCAGCACTGTCTCCAGGAGCCCAACCATCCTAGGGTCTCAGCCTTCCACACATTTGCTATTTTTCAGCGTTAGCGAGGTGGAAAACACTTCTTTTTGTTGTTGAATTTTTTCTCCTCTTGTATTTGTGAGAACACTGAGCTCCTCACTGATCTGTTCCTAATGGGAACAGCCAGCCAGAATGCTAGAGCTCAAGAGAATGACCTTTGCCAGCACAGAGTTCATCTTGCAGAAACCACTGGACAGGGAAAGAGCAGGAGAGCGAGAGACAGCTCCGACAGTAATGGGCTGTAATTGAGTTCTCAGCCTTGCTTTAAGTGCCTCGGTGCGATTGCCTGTGAAAATTGCTCTGTTTTATGCTCTTTGTTAGGTTCTGTCAAGCCCCATTTAAAATAATGAGGCCCCTTCACTCACTTTCTCTCTGTAGAGATTGGAGCAGACAAGGGAACTTTCAAAGGAAGAACAAAAACTCATCTGTGGAGAAGAGGGGGATGCTGTAAATTACTGATATCCAGGATTCTTGCAGAGGCAGTTAGCCAGGTGTGACCTTGACAAAGGACGAATCAAACACACATTATCCAGCTCTTGTAGACCGGCCTTCTGTTCCCAGGAGGTGCAAACTCACACTAGATGCCCAATAACGCTGCTGCTCTCTAGCAGCTGATCCATCTCTGTCATCAGGTGTGAGAATCCACAACATGCATCACAGTGGCAGGATGGATAGAAAGACTAATGGGTCTTAGAAGGCATTTATGAAAGTTGTGTTTGAACTGGGAGCAAAGGTCATGTGTAGAGAGGTGCCAAGCACTCTCAACCATACATTTCTCTGGTGGAACTGAAATGCTCAAACTTCCATTTGTGTGTGGGACAGCTCTATCATGAAGTGATTGATCTCTTCACCAGATGTGTTCTGTAACCAACCACAACAGCTTAGTATGCTATAACTTTCATGCCACACAGTAATAATCAGCAGATCCTGAAAATACAGAGACTAATGAAAGGATATTTTATTCTCACAGAACTCCTTTAATCACCCTTAAAAAAAAAATAATCTAGAATATGAACGTTTTGGTTTACAGGAAATCTTAAACGTTTTTAATGAGGCAAAAGGTTTTAGAGCCATTCAGTAACATCCAAGTGATTTAGAGAAAGCTTTCACATGAATAAATTTTTTAAAAGTGCAAAGTATTTTCTGCACTTAAAAATACCAGTACTTATCCTCTTAGTAAAAAGATTAATTTTGAAGAGCTATTTCATTTAATGCCATTTTTTTTAATTAAAACCATCCTTTCCATTAACTCTACTGCTGGACTGGGCACTAAGGCAACCAATGTTAGGGCAAAACTACCCTTGGACATGAGAGTTCCTATTGTGTTGCTGGTAGAAAAATGCTTCAAAAAAGATCGTTCAATCTGAAAATGTGTCTAAAAGCTCCAAAACTTAATGAAGACAAAATAATTTTATTGTAAATCTATCTGATTCAAGATTTTTATTTTCTTCAACACAGCCTACTTAGAGAAGAGAAGCTAGAAAAATCAAGTGAGATGACTACCTGCATTTCCAGGACATCACTCAGTTGAAAGTTCTCCTTGGAATCCAGTTTCAAAAGTCTTGCATTGCTATATGGGGATTCACAAAACCCACTGCTCTGTAGGAATGCCCCCTTAGGGTGGGGAGATGCTGAGAGACTATCCAGTGCATGAATCAATAGAAGTTGGCTCCAGTCCTTTTTACTGTGGGGAAGAGAGAAGAAGAAGAAAGTTGTTTTTGATACAAATAGAAATAAGAAAACCAAGTCTGAACACAGAAGCCCACCAATGCCTGAGTTCCTTTGATGGCTTTGATGGACACTTCTTGTGCAAGACAAAGCCCTCTACATGTCCTGTACTTCTCACTGGTGTGAGAAGACACATACCATTGGCAATACATTCATTTTTCCTAGCAGGAATATTTATATGTCTCAGAACATATAAATGTGGGACACATTTGGGACATTTGGGCATAAGTTGAATTACTGTTTCGTTGTACTAGAGGATGGAAAAGAGAAGTTCAAATGACATCAGTATCCCTGCTGAGGAAAGTACCAGCTCAAGGCTTGAGGGCAGATTTGTCTAATACTTTTGGGCTGAGGACTGAAGAATAAGTTGTTTTGTCTCTATCACAGCAGCAACAGACCGTGTCTCACTTTATAATTTATTTTTTAATTTAAAATTTATTTTTTATTTGGAGAAAGTCGTAGATACCTAAAGTTCTAAGATACAAATTTGTTTTCTTCTTAGAAATGGGGAGCAGAAAAAAAGAACTGATAGACTGAAAACCCTGTAGAAAAAACCTGGCTAAAGAGACTTGGAAGAATCATCACATGACACCAATTCTAGCACTGGGCTTACTTGCAATGTATTAAGAGACCATTAGATGTCCCTTTGTGCCTTGCAAAGCTCCAGACAGGGCACAATCCCTGGGGAAAAAAAAAAAAAAGGAAGAACAAAGCTGGAGCTCCATCAGTACAGAATCTTTTCTGGCTTCTTGCTTGCCCCTGTTGAGGTGTTATTTAGTAAGTTCCACCTGTTCAGGAATGAACATGCTTCTGCAGATCATGGATGCTTGCCTCTCAAACCATCTTCTCCTCTGTTATAAGAAATTTACCCCATTCAGCATTTCCCTCAGGTAGAAAGAAGTGTAGTTTATTATTTAGTCATAAGTGTAGTTTTATGATCTCTTAATTGGTGAAAAGACAAGGATTGTTTGCTATTCCAGCTCTGACCACATGCAGAGCTGCAGAAAGAAACACAAGGCTGAGTCTGCAAGAAACCTTGTGATAATTCATTGCTAACAATCCCCAGAGCTGCTGCTTTTCTTCCACATTATTGTTTTTCAGGATTCATTATCCTTTTTTCCTTCTTCACTTTCTTTTTGCCTTTTCACAAAGATCCCACTCTCAGTTCTCTCACCTTGCTTCCCAGGCCTCATATTTTGATGATGACACAAACTGTGAGGAGTGGCTGACACACCAGAAGGCTGTGATGCCATCCAGAAAGATCTGGACATGCTGGGGAGTTGGATTGAGAGAAACTTTATGAAATTCAACAAGGGCAAGTGTCGAGTCCTGGACTCAGGGAGGAATAACCCCAGGTATCAGTACACGTTAGGAGTTGACCTGCTGGAATGCAGCTCTGTAGAAAAAGACCTAAGTCCTAGTGGACAAGAGGATGACCATGAAGCAGCAATGTGCCCTTGTGGCCAAGAAGGCCCATGGCATCCTGGGGTGCAGCAAGAAGAGTTTGGCAGGCAGATCAAGAGAGGTTCTCCTTCCCCTCTGCTCTGCCCTGGTGAGGCCATGTCTGGAGTACTGTGTATACTTGTGGGCTCCCTGGTTCAAGAAGGACAGGGAACTGCAGGTGAGGGTACAGCAATGAGCTATGAAGATTATGATGGGACTGGATCAACTTTCTTATGAGGAAAGCCTGAAGTAGTTTGGTATTTTTAGTCTGGGGAAGAGAGGGTATCTTATCAATGCTTATAAGTACTTAAAGGCTGGGTGCGAGGAGGATGGGCCAGTTATTTCTCAATGGTGCCCAATGTCAGGACCAGAGGTAACGGGCACAAATTTGATCATAGGAAGTTCCATCTAAACATCAGGAGGAACTTTGAGGGTGAAGGCTCACTAGAACATGCTGTGCAGATTGGTGTTGGAGCCTCTGTCTCTGAAGACATTCAAATCCCACTTGGATGAGTTCCTGTGTGACCTTCTTCTAGGTGAAGCTGACTTGGCAGAGGGGGTGCAGTAGATGATCCCCAGAAGTCCCTTCCAGCCCCTACCATTCTGCCATTTTGTGATTTTTATGTTTGGGGGTTTTCCTCCCCTTCTTTTTCTTCTGTGTATGAGAGGCCATAGAGAAAGCATTGTGAACTCCAGCCTTTTAGTATGGTCTTTATTTGCTGTCTGGATGATTTGAACCTATTTATTATTGGCTATTTTCATTCCTCAGTGTTTCCCAGTGTTGACACTCAGCCTACTTTATTATACACACCAGTCAGTGAAATTTATATTCACTGCCCTCTCATAATAATAATATAAATAAGATATCTTTCTTATTATGCTGTATGTCTTGTGCATTTATTAGCAACTAGGAAGGTCTCATTGGCAGTGATGTTGCTGATAGAGTTCTGTAGCCATCAGATTTGAGACAGAAAATGACATTTGTGCTGCAATGACAAAGACTTTACTTTCCTCATGTAGCTGCCTAGCTTATTGTCAATTGCCTGGTTGCTTTTTATTAAGACAATGTGTTGTGCTATTACTTTTTATTTTACTTATACACACTTTCCTATGTACATTTAAAACTGCTGTTCATCTTGCTGCTCAGGGCTTTTTGCAACACAAGATGTACATGAACTGTGACTTAAAGATGTCTGTGGGAGAACTGGAGAACTAGGAGCTACGTGTTCACAAAGCATCATCAGTTCAATTTTAGGGACTTGGGTTGAATGGTTGTGTAGAACTAGACTAAAATAATGTGCTAGTGGAACGTGCTGTGCACATATTTGCTCATGTCACTGAACAACACAACAGGGGCTGCTGGTTAAGACAAGATCCAAGCTGAATGAAGAAAACCCATATGGAAAAGTCACAGAGAATTCTTGCAACACGACCGGTGCCACACAAGTTATTTAAGAATTATGTTTGTAAAACACAAGTTATTTAAGAATTATGTTTGTTAGAAAACTGCATCAAGACTAGGGGGAGGCTGCCAGTTCTTCTTTACCTGCATCACACTCTGAGACTCATCTGCAAAGCTGGAAACATAACATGTTTTGCCACGAGTCTCTGTCATATTTTCCAATGAGAGTGTTCCCTGCCGTAACCAGGCAGGAACTCGAAGGCTTAACATACCTGTTTGCTGTATCATCTCCTAGGGGAGAGATCCAATACCATATTAGAACTATTGGACTCAAGAGGCAGTTACATTTCTCTACAGTCAACTATTTGCCAGAGGTGCTTTGACTTTGGCCATGTAGGAAACAATCCATAAAAAGTCTCATTAGCATTTTAACTGCAGATTGCACCTTTGTCATTCTTTGCTTGAAGTTTTTTTCTGAGAGGAAGGAGTTTTCCATATTAAAAAAAAAAAGCATCAGCCTACCTTCATTTGGGGTGTTATCTCTCCTTTACTCCAGCCAATTCAGTAGCCAGAACAGTGGATGGGCCATGCTAGTAATAGAATGGCATTTAATGAAATATGAAATCCATGCTGACCTCCACATCTGAGCCACTTCAACAAGGGAAGTCTCTGCTGCTAGTCTGTGGTCTCAGATACTATGGCTCAGGACCTGAGTGTCCAGCTGTGTAACCTGTTGTTGAGGTTGATTTTCTGGTTTGTGAGGCAGTGCAGTGATCAAACAGGTCCTGGGTCCCAAGCCTGCTGTGCCAGCAGCAGAGTTGGGGGGACACCACAGTGCTGCACTGTGCAATCACATGAAAAGATCAGAGGGAGGAGCAGGAGACTCCACTTCCTTGCAAAAATGATTGGTCTGAAGTTGCAAGGAAATTGCTTTCCTATGATAACTGGTGCAAGACTATAGGAAGTCAGAATCCCACCTTAAGATTTGGAAGGGGAAGGATATAAAAAGCTGCCCCCCTAAAGAAAGGGGATGTGTGCAGACAGCTGAAGAAATTGGCAATCCTTTCTTAGATTCAAGGACATTGGCAGAGCTCTGTAATAATGTTCTTTGCATGCCAGCCTAGAAGAACCTGTCTCTCACACCTCTGATTCCAGTTTTAAGTAAACTCCACTCAAAACTCAGCCTCAGTGGTCTTCACGGGAAGCAATGCAGCAGCCTGCAAATGGGATTCAGGGGAGAGGTGAGAAGCGTGAGAGGGGTGGAAGTGTCACTTCAGTCTGGGTTATTTTTATACTGCTCTCATCAGCACAGTACCAGAGTGCCTTCCGCTAGCACAACAAGCTGCACAATTACCATCTTCTAACTGTGCCTCTTTCTCCTTCCTCCCACCCCACTATGCACAGGGGGATTTCATTTTTAGCTAAATACTTTATATGCAGAACTATAAGGTTATAGTTTTTCAGTACCTGCTATTGAAGATGGTGGCTTCTGGCTAAGCCAGAAGCACTCTGGCAGCATGAAACAACTTCACATGTAAAAATTATTTCTTCTTTGCAATAAAATAATATCTATATACTAAAAGCTTCCACTGCAGTTGGTGTTGGCAGGGAAGGTACAGAAGCCACTTCCTAATACTGGTGCAGGAAGAGCAGGTAACCGTGTTGGTGTGATAGGTGAGAGGTGAAGGCTAGGTAGGTGTGTTTGATGAGTGGCAGTGGGGAGTTTGCTTCTGAGGACACTGTGATTCCCATGACAGAGAGGAAGACAAGGAAGTGAGGCTGAAATATAGCAAAAATAAGAAGTGAAACTATGATGTACTAAGCAGAGGCTTTTTCCTGGGCTGTGAACAAGGGAATACTGTAGGCCTTGCACACCTGCCTCCTTCAGTGCCATTTGATCTCTAATTGCTGCAGGAACTTTGATGGACTATGATCCCCACTGTGGCTTTGAGACAAAGTAGGAACTGATTGATTTTGGTACATAATTCATAAAACTTCTGTGTAAAAGGTCCAGTTCATGAATTCCAACTTAATGAAATATTCAATGGAAGATAAATATATTTGCAGGTATTAGACTTCCTGTCTCTTAAAATCTCTCAGGACATTGTGCCAGGGAGTTCCCAGCCGTGTTAATCACACTGTGATGTGAGTAACCCACTGCAGAGTGCATGCTCTGCCAGCTGAGGACAACTAGGGCAGCAGGCAGCCAGAGCCATGGATGGCACTGAAACCACCACACACTGCCTCCGTGGCCAGGGACAGGAACAGCGTGAACAGGCTCTGAGGTGGACATGTCTGTCCTCTGAGGGTCTAGTCTCCAGTGTCACCAGGGTCTGAGGGCATCTTGATGCATTCTGTGTACTACTGAGAGAACATACAACAGGTGAGAAGCCTGGGAAAACCCCCAGAAAGTGTGTCCTGAGTGGAGCCACTCAGCTGTGCTGGGCTGTCATGCTGTGTGAGGTATTAAAGAGTGGGCAGAGAAGGCACTAGCAATGTTCTGACTGGGCAGGGGAGGGCACCAGGCACCAAGAAGGCATTTGCAAAACATGATTGTTGAAGACACAGATGCAGTTCATCTTTTCAGGGAAACTGTCTTTGAGGACTTGCCAGGATAACCAAGCCCAATGCATTTCACTCACCAGAAAAGTGTATCAGTGTTTAGAAAGTCCATGCCTGATTAAATAAGAGGGAAATTTGAGCCAATAGAACTTGTGACCACCTCTCTTTTATGTTGGGAATTTCATTCTGTGAGCTGGGGGAGAAGTGCTAGACCCCCTTTCCAAAACTGCTCCAATGATCCAAGGACTACTTGACATTGTTCAGTTTATGAACTACTTTATGCTCAGAGATGTACAAGAAGGAAAAATTTATATACTCCTATGTCTGGAATAAATCACTTGTACAGTTTTTATATTAACTTTAGCCTTATAGCTCAGATTCTCAAGATTCTCTGATTGCTCTTTTTACATGGAGTTAAAATTTAGGAATATATGATGTCAAAATTCAAGGACAACTCCCTGCCAGGGATGATCTCACTGAGGTAGTATTGGTAGAGTTATTATAAGTATGAACTTCTTAGAAGATAAGTGGGTGACTGAGAAAAGATGAGTCACAAACCAGAAACAATAGTGATTCAGCAACACTACAGGAGAAAAACAGTTGAAAATACTCAGAGAAAGGTTTTACAGGAACCATCACTGAGTGGTAGTATGCCCCAATAACATTTAAGAAACTGCTTCTTTGTAGATTTCCTAACCCACACTGGAAATGTCTTTCCTCTGGAATTCTGGGCAGAAATCCACCAAAGTCTTGGAGAGGTGTCCATATGCTGTGTAACAGTCAAAGATGTGCGTATGTAATTATAAAACCAAACCAAACCTGTTTGTTGAGGCAATGAAAACATGTCTGCCTCTAACAGCCACTCAAACCAAGAGCGCTGGAAGTCAGATCAACCTTCTAGCAAACACTGAAACAGCTAATACTTGTAATTGAAGATATCTCCAATATCTTCACTGCTGATTGAGAGGATTATAAAATTTCTACAAACTCTTGTTTTCTACATATAATTTTTCAGTATTTTTTTTTCAAATTAAAACTCTCATTAAACCTATTTTAAATGTCAGCTTTCCCTATTTTCATATTCCAGCCCTCAGGAGAGGAAAAGCTTTTATAAGGTCAAGAATCAGATGCAACAGAATCGCAATCAATGTTTTCAGGAAGACAAAGATTGTCTTGGTTGCTATTTTCACCTCTTTCATTATTAATGCAGCTGACAGGCCTAGAGTAAAGACAAATAGGAGCAGAAAATACTGTTGCCAAACATCTTAAAAGGTTTTCATTTGGATTACTGAGAGTTATTATATTTCTAGAGAGCACAGAATAATTTGTTTATCTCTTCAGCAGTTATACTCTTTCTTTCAAGGCAGATGCAGGTTTTTTTACATTATACTAGTGCAAACAGATCCATAAAGAGACTACTTACTTTCAAAATATAGTAACTTTTGTATGTACATTAAGATATTAACATGAAGAATACAGGGTACTCCTAAAGGCTAATTTAGGTAAAAATAAAGGAAATCAGTCTGCTGAGCTTTTTTCCATTGTCAGCGAAGGGAGTTTTTCTAAGCAGTCTAACTCTTGGCATTTAACATTAAGTATAAACCGTTCTCTCTCCACAGGCTGTAAAGTGAGGTTGGCTTGCCCCATATTATCATTATTCTTATAAATACCCCCATGACTACAGCATTTGTTGACATGGTGACATTGAGGAAGGTTAAATCCAGCATTAACAACCAAGTGCATGTATAATGGATTAGTTAAACTGCATTAAATCCTTGCACAGCCTCTGGAAAATTGAAGTGAGTAAACTGAACTGAATAAAGGATACATTTGTTCTGAAGAAACATCCATCACCAGTTCTGAATGCTGCCAAACAGGCTCTAAAAACAAACATGGATCTTTAAATTCTGTTTTCTGAATGTCTCTGTATGGACAATATTCCCATAAGTACTAGCACAAGGCAGATAGCTTACTCTTCAGTTGATGCCCTGGCTTGGCTCTGAACTACTTTTTCCATGGACAGATTTTGAGCCTCTAAAGCCTCTGCCCTGGAATTGCTGATCTGATACCTATAAAGCCCTAGCTATTGCAGTAAAAATTGCACTGGGATCTCAGTTGCCAGACCTTGCTGACTAGACTAGTAAGAGCCAGAGAGGTTAAGTAATTATCAAGTGAAAGTGGTCAGTTTTTTTACCTTTCTTTTTACTCTATTCAGAAAGGAAACACAATGCCATCTTCTCTGGCATACTGTGCAAGATGCTGTTTGTCTGTATTTGCCTCAACAAATGGATTTTACTTATGCAAACCTTTTCCTTTGTTGGTCTTTCTAGATGGTCTGAAAACATTCTGTAGGTGAAGAAGATTATCTCAGTATTTCACTTTTGACTTTACAAGAATTATGGCTTTGACTAAAAATACAAATAAAATTAAGACTATCAAAGTCTACTGAGGTGGTACACAGAGGAAGCTGATTTTGAAACAGACCTAGGCTGGTCTAATTGCAAAGGCATTCCCAGGTCAGAAATGTGGTGCATCATCAGAGCCACGAGGCATTGCTGCAGACATGGAAAAGGGAGGTGTGCCAGTCCCTAACAGATTATGGTCACAGTTGCTTTCTCACATTTTGCTTGATGGTATTCATCCCTTGTTTGTCTTTCCTTTGGCAATCTAGCTATGGAGGAGCATACAGATGTTCACTGTAATATTTAGAGAAGCATTTTTGCTCATCTTAAACTTCAATGAAAGCTCTCTAAATTGCTGTGGAGAGGTAAAGTGCTATTTGAAAGGAAATTTATTTAGGAGATGGTGTACGGTCGACTTCATACATACATTCCACTCCTTTTATTTATCAGAAAAGTGTTGCCTATGTAAAAAAGAGAAAATACTTCTGCTCACAGAGTGGGGGTTGACAGAATAGATTTATCTGCACACGATTGCAGTTGCAGAGGGTCTCCTCAGTGTTGAAAAGCAGCACCTGGGAAACTTCTATAAATTTAGGCTAACTAAATAAATTTGTTACCTGTTTGACACTAGAATTGACCTTAGAATTAGTGGCCAGCATCTCATTCACAGGTATGCAAAATGCAGCTCAGCTGCAGATCTGGATTTCTCATGAACAGAGAGGCTCTCTCTGTTTTGCTTCAAGTGCTTTAATTCTGTGATGGGCACAAACAAGAATAAGGAGAGAACCTTCAGTCTGACACAATGGGAGACAAAAATGGATTGAAGTCAAGTACCTTGGGAAAACAGCTACAACATCAAGGGCCCACAGTTTATCAAGGGCCTGATCTTGAAGGAGATTTTTTGGATTAGTTATTTTGCAAAACAGAGCACTGATCAGTTGCATGCAGATATAGAAAGCAGCAAAACTCCCTTTAAAAAAAAGTGATTGGTAGCATGATAAAATATTCAACAAGGCAAACAGGACAAGATATAAAGTGAAGAGAGAAAGGCAAATTATCTCATGAATGGCACTGCACCAGTTCAGCTCTGTCATTTCCACACCACAGATGACTACCTCATTAGGAAAAGGTAGAAAATGTATCTATACAGACTGGAGGAAAGGGTATTTAGTAGGAAATCAGGTGAGAAGTGTAACCTGGTTAAATGTGTAGTCAGATAGACAAATAATATTTATGAGAAAGACTAGCATCAGTGAACCTCATAGTTTAATATCTTTTCCCCCACTATTATGGCCCATGTCCTCTGTCTGACATTTTGTGGCTCATCCACAAGTGTGGCTGTCCAAAAATAGCTATTTTCACAGACAAAGCAGAATTTATACAAAAGGCCTAAATAGGACCTTAGTTTTTGTGCCAACCCTGATGATGTCTTTTTGTTTTCACAGTGGCTTTGTTGTAACCTTGGGGAATGTCAATGCTAATTCCACACAGGATCAAGATAAGTTGTCAGTTTCCACCACAAGACACTGTGAATAGCTTTAGAGCAAAAAAGTTCCCACTGCAAATTTGAAAGACCAGCCAAGCACAAAACCTGCTGGTTTATACTAAATACTGGGAAGAGACACATTACAGGGTGATTAATCTCACCTAACTTCCCATGGACTAAAGAACAGTGTCTCCAACACAGTTGGCTATATTTGATTAAATGGCCTTGGCTCCCCTTCTTAGCTAATAGAGACCTCCTCAACACAGCCAGTGGAGACTAGATAGAAAATCTTCCTCATTCTATGATTCTCTTACCAGTTTTTTCAGAGAAGATTTCACAGTAGTTCCAGAAACCTCTGCCATGAGGAGTATTGGCCATTTTGAATAGACGTGTTAAGAATCATTCCTTGTCCCAGAGAATTTCTAGTTCTGTTAGTCAAGACAGAAAAAAAAAAGTGAGGAAAAGGCATTATTATCATGTACAACTGCGTTATTTCTTTCTCCTTGTTCCTAAGTGACACAAACTGCATACAATTAAATTCAGACCAGGGAGCATCAGGAGCACATGAAATAACATTATCTCGAACAGAGTTCTGAAGTAAAGTGTGCAATGCATCACTAATTGTGGAGTGATACAGCCAGACCTTCAGCTCACCTTTCCTTCAGGGGCAAACACATATCCAGCTTCTTCATGGAAAAATATAGTGCATTTCTTGCCAGTAAAACACAATGATGGCTCATGAAAATGGTCTCATTTCCACAGTGTAAAAAAACAGTGGCATTGCAGATGCCATAAAGGTCCACACTGGTGCACTTAAGCTTATGGCTAATGCAATAAAAGCAAACAGAACTCCATCATGGTGTTGCATTTTACATAAGGCAAGATCATGCACACAAGAGAGTTACAGATGACTGACAACTCGCTAGGCTAGCAGAAGTTGATCATATGCCTGGAAATTGAGATTTATGAGGAATCTCATTTTTCTACTCTAATTTCTGTCTATTGCCACTACTTTGTGCAGTCATGGTCTTACTCCATGAGTGATCCCATTAGCCTGAAGTGCAAATTTTGCCCACGTTAGAGTAAAACATGCAAAATGCAAGCAGAACAGAAAAAACACAAACCCAAACCAAAAAAAAAAAAAAAAAAAAAAAAAAAAAGGAAAAAATGTTGCTGGGGTCCTATGGACAGGTAAAATTGCTTACACAGACAGTAAGACAAGGTGTCCTGATGATTCCTAATGGCCTAATAATCCATGGGACCTGAACATTTGAGAGGGATAAGAGAGATTAAAAAAATCAAAAGGAATATAGGACTTCACTCACTAGTCTTGAGAAGCTTAATGTATTTTTATACTTGGATGATAATAACTTCCCATGTGGCAATCAGATAAAACCCACTAACAAGGGTTAGAGATCTAACATGGAAAAAGTTAGCAAGTGAGAAGCCTATATATTTTTAAGTGTGTATATATATATGTATTTGTATATATTCAGGAGCCTACATTCCATTGACTCTTAGTAAAGCTTAAACTCTTAAGTGCCTGATATTTTGAAAATGGAACTTAACCCCAGATCCTCAAATATATTTAGCCCTGTAAATTCTATTCATTTGAACTGAAATACCTTTGAGGACATGAACTCTAAATCTAACTAAGCATATGTGAAAATGTTGTTCTAAATATCTATCACTGGGGACATATCCCCAGTTGGAAGTTAATTCAGATTGAAGTAGCATGTTTTGAAGTGTAGGAAACATTCTCAATAAATCTGTGAATACATGCACATGATCCACCACCAGCAAGCTGTAGTAGTTTAAGAAGTCACTGGCTTTTGGTCAAACCACACTAAACCTGTGATGGGGTGGTTTGGGATCTTGCAGCTTGTGAGGTAATGAGGCTTAATATTGAGCATCAGTTGGTGATATGAAAATTAGTGGTTTTCTGCCCATAACCTGTATGTGGACATTCTTACTCAGTGTCCACAAATAGACTTTTACTTCCATTCGATTAAATCCACTGTTCAAGCAGATTGCATTAAAATGAAGCAAGGCATTGTTACTGTTGAGACAGTCTGCACCTAAATCAACTGTTCAGGTAAAACTAGGCAGAGTAGTTTGGTATCTAGGCTGACTTACATTTCTTTTATAGCCTGTAGAAGTGGTGGAGAGATATAGCCATGGCCAAAGGCAATTCATCCTCTTCTAAGACAGTGTCTAAAAGAGTCACTACTGGCTGGAGAGCAGATCTAGACAACCAGGCTGCAGAAATCACCATTCAGAAGGCAAAGGTAAGAAAGAATCATTCTCTCTCACGTCCCAATATAGAGCTGTTCAGACATTGTGTTTTCCTGAGTAATTCCATGCACAGGCTAGAGAGTTAAATCTTCATAAAGGAACCACAGTGATATGTGGAACACCTGGTCTTGCATCTAGCGCTTGCTGTTTGGTTTGGTTTTGTTTTAAGTCTTGAAAAGATGAAAAAAAAAGAAAAGCTAACTATTGTGCTCTTGCCTACTGTGTAATATTTCAGGAATTAAAATAGCTGAAGTTTCAAAAACTGTGTCAGTATGGGTTCTAGTGCTTAATTCCAGGGAAGTTCAACATTTGTATTATAATGTAAAGATTAGGATGGGGGAGATGAGACATGCCAGGTATACCTCTCTGTGGCTTTCTTGCATGCCAAAACTCTGTATTTTAGGGTGGAGCTTCTGAAAAGGTGGCTAAAAATATCATTATACAAAATTATTAATGATATTTTCTCATTTACATAGTGTTGTATCTCATACTTCAGGCTATGAGCCTACAAATAAATCCATTTTGGGAGTAGATTTAGTTTACTGAAATGTCTAGTCTGCGTCATGTTTTATCCTGAAATGATTTGTACATATGAGTTACCTACCTGTAAATTGTCTTTCATTAAGAGTTAAGAAAGGTTTTAAAAGCTCCAGGGTTAAGATCTTCATTTGAAGGGTCAAACAAATACTTAAACTCTATCCACAGCTCATTACAGCTGCTGTCTTTATGCCACCATGTGAAACACAGGAGTCAGTTCTTTTAAGTTCTGCTCATCTATATGCAATGCAAGAAGGAATTCATCTTAATTTTATTACTAAAAAATCAGCATTGCGTAACGTTATGGAACTGCACTGAATTTCACAGTGACCCAACAGCTTCTGTCACATGATCTTGGAGCAGTTAGGAAGCAATCTAAAGCATTTGGCCAGTTGCATTTTGCTGTGTATGAAAGGCCAGAACTGTTTCTGACCCTATGCTGCTGACATCCAACCTCCCTTTTATGGGGTTAATAAAACGATAAATATTGTCAATGGCTGTAAAAGCACTTATTCCTTTTTAAAGTCCACTCAGTGCCTTTGGTTTGCTGACCTTGTATGGCAATAAACTAACTCTACAGATTATTAATTATTATTAGGAAATATTTGCCTATGATTTCTGTGAATAATGCCTCACAGATAGGAAAAACACAAGGAGTGAGATTCTGGTCCAATGATTTCTATTTTTTTCTCTCCTTCTGTGTTCTGGGAAATCCCTGGCAGGGAGGGAGACAATATCCATTTAGGCTTCACAGTGTTGACTGCCATCACTCTGGATTTGGGAAGTACCTGCCTCTGTGAGCATATGTGGGGCACACATAACGACAGCACAAACTGTATGCTGGCTCCACTTGCAATGGCAATTTAGGGCACTCTAGCTGATGCCAAGGGACAAGTTCCTGCTGGTGATGGCACCAAAGGTGTCTGAATGGAGATGGGATGCAGCTGCTGGGGATCTCTACACTGGGCCAGGATAAGTGAGAGGAGACTGTCTAACTATTCTGTAAGCTCTTCAGCAGCTCCTGGAGTCATGGACTTTTCTCACTAACCAGACAAACACCAAGGGGTACTCTGGGCTAATGGCAGTCATGGGGACTCTTCATGGCTTTCCTCCACTGTCCACTTCCAAGACAAGCTGAGGAAGCCCACAGTGAAGGACCTGACTAACCCTCTGGTGTTCAAGGCTTTCCACTCTGGTACTGGGTTCTCTGGGGTTGAGCAAGGAACCAGCCTCTATGGTTCATACAATCTCTTGGAACAGATCTCACTATCCAGTTACCTTGAAGTTACCCTAAGATAAAAGCAAAGGCAAAAGCAAGAATCCAAAATAGACACTACGGTTAACAAAGATTTATAAAGAAGTGGGTGACAAAATGGAAAGAAAATGACATTTCATCTACTTAACCCAAGATTAAATCTAAAGTTTGATCTCTTCCCTTGTATCAAGTTGACAAGCTGTTAGATACTTATTTAACCCATGTGAGTAGGGAATCAGTCCTTGGGGACAATCTACATCTTAACTTGCATTTATAGAAGATATTCTTGAGCTACAAAAGTATGTTAGATTTTGTATCTAATTATTCCCTTCAGGTTTCCTTGGAGTTACATGTAGATCTTAACTCCCTTTCCCTCTTTGTTTCCTCCCCTCAAAGATTATTGATCATTAATTTATTTCATATAAATATGTAAAATGCCATCCTCATTTTATAGACTTTTTTTTTCCTCTTCCTTATTGAGCTTAAATGTAAGATTATCCAATTACATAGAGGTGATGGCAAGTCTAGGTGATTGATTTCCACCTCTGGTTTTGAGATAAGGAATAGACTCTCTTTTTCATTTATCTTTTATTCTGGTAGTCGGGCTAGAATAGCAACACCTTTTCTCTTGGTTCAGTTCATGGGAAAGCATGAAACTTTGTGTTTACTGTTCACATGACATACAAGTCTGTGGCCAACTCAGTACAGAATGGGTGCTTCCCACTGCTGCTCAACCCACCCTTCCCTCTGCTGCCCCTTCACTCTGCCTCTAGGCTGCTGCAGTCCTCTTCAACAAAGGTGAGCTTAGCACTGCAAGTTGCACACTTGTGGAGAGTGTGGCCATATGGAATGTAAAGAGTGGTGCTTGCAGGGTCATCCCTGCTTTAGACACTGCCTACTATGATATGACCTGGAAAATCCTACCTACAGTATATCACTCCTTTGTTGTGGAGCTTGTTAAAGCCAGGTTAGTTGCCATATACAGAAAAGAGAGGAGGGAGGTAAAGTAGTTTATGCCACTCATTGTATGGAAGCCTCCAAATCAGCTTAAGGAGGAAAGACTCGAGGTCGCTGTTCATTTATCTCACTTCAGACATCTACATCTATCTGAGATGCTTTACAATATTCTGCCTGGTTTCCAGCTACTGCTTCAGTGTCCCACAGCTCCTGTGCCATGTTTGTCAGCCCTCTGTGAATGTTTCAGATACTCCTGGGGCATTTCAAATGTTCCCAAATGCTTAAGCTCAGGGGAAGCATATCTATCTAGTGTTCATCTAGATCTCTCATCATATGCACTCACTCAGAACAATAACTTTTATTATCTGTATGCCCTTCTCATCCCTGTTATTCTGCTGTTAGTCAAGGACCTTCGCCAAGATCAGAGGTTCTGTGTCAGGAGCTCTGCACAAAGGTAATAAGGAACAGTCCCTAGCCCAAAAGGATGGGGAAAAAAAAAAGGTGACATCTTACTCAAGCTTACACAAGGGATGTCTTGCAGAAAAAAATAATCAAATTCACATCTTCTGAATCCATCCAGAGCGCCCCAGTCCAGACTGTCTTTTTGCAGGGTCCTTTTGCAATATCTGCTCTATCTTGTCTGCAAGAAATCTAACACCTTGTGACCCAGCAGGGCTAATGAAGGAGGGCTGAGACTGGTTCTGTAAAATATAAGTTGAATTAAGACAAAATCAGTCCTGAAATGCAATTATCTTCTTTTTTTTTTTTTTTTTTTTCCTTGAAATATCTCCCTGCCTTTCCCTAATTTTATTTCTTGCCATTTGGAGTAAGATTCATGTTGAAGCAGAAGTAGTGAATTATGCTCACTACTGCAGCCTCTCAGACCCTGTATATATCACAGAGAGCTCCTTATCAGCAATGTATTGCTAAGGGTGTTTTTGCAAAAAGCACAGCTACTCCATAGGGATGTCTTCACATCAGCACAATGGAAGAAACATTCCAATGTTATGGTGCTTGGGTAGGTGTGTATCTCTTCTTGCTTCTTCTGCTCACTCTGTTCAGACTGGAGGATATATTTCGGGGACCTAAGTGGCATCAAATAGAATGGATTTCTTGGCAATGACGCATATTCCCAGTCAAGCAAGAATTTTGAACAGAAGGATGATTTTTTTTTTGTACTCTGAGAACCAAGGAAACAACCCAACCCTAAATTTCAAATAACTTTGAAGATTCCCTCTTGAATGCCCCTGATACATCTTTATGCCTTGCTTAAGCTAGAACTGCTGATTCACTTCACAGTTTCACAAGGGGAAAAAATGATGCATAAGATATTGTTGGGCAGTTGTGAGATTCAGGTTTAATGATGTGACAGGGTTGCCTACCTGCTGACTCCACTGTGCCCTGCATCATCTGGCATTTGTGGCACAGAATATCAAGCTCAAGGAAGAGAGGCTTTCTGCAAGGGTCTGGACTTGCCTCACATTAGGTCAGGTACTTGGATAGACTGGTAGCCTTAGCTGAGCACCATAACTAAGGGACTTGACTGGCAGAAACATTCCTGGCACCCAAACCCATCATATCCATCAGCATGTGGTGTACTATAGAGACTAACCATGGGACACAGAGATTTAATCTTGGTCTGTTGTTGGCTTTTCCCCTGACTGCTGGCTGTAAGCCTCCTCTTGGTGACATGGGCTCAGAGATATAGCCTTTATCTTCCACTCACTCATGCCTAGGAGATACTAATCTACAGCTCTAGACATCCAGCATGTCCAGATGGTCACTGCTTCCATTGTGAGAAGGAAAGAAAGTGAAAAAGAGAATGAAACAGATTTAGTTCACTGGGGAAATGTGGAGAAAATGCTTCAGAGAATTGTGGAGACAGGCAATGATGGCCCAGAAAATAGTATTTTAACGTATGAGACACTTCTTTACTGTGCAAACCAAGACTTTCCTTATTATTTGCAGGCTTCAGGAAAGGGTTAAATCATCTCCCGAGTTTCTACCTACTATCAACTAACCACACACCTTGTGCATTTCTGAGTGGCGAGCAGCACTTGATGGAATGTTCTGAAAGGTTCTTCTTCTCCATGTTGAGAAGACAGGGAATAACTTGGAGAGCAGCAATGTAATGACAAACCTTTTACCTCCACTTTGTTTTACCACCCCTTGTAGCTATCTCAGCACAGCTGCACACTGGATTGCATTACCCTGGTCAGGCTTGTAGCAGAAAGGCAGCCTTGTTATAAAAGACCACAATGCAGATTGCATCTCTGCTGAGTTCTCAGCAGAAAGGATCTGGTTTTGTAGCTCATTCTGAGACGTGGTCTGATCGATGAGATATTTCTGGAAGTGCTGACAAAGGAGTTATTGTGCAGTGCAATGGAAAGTACTTTATGGGCACAGCAATTAGCCAGACACCTTCACCAGCGAATGACTGCCTAGAAAGCACATTTCCAGAGAAGTTTGGCTGCATGTGCGTCATAGCCTTGTGAAGTTCTGGCTGTTTGCTGGAATACTTCAGTGGGAAGGTAACCTACTTTGGAAAAAGTTTCTATTACAGATTGATATTTTTGATTATTTGATTATGATTCTCAGAAATATGTTTAAGTAAATAAAAAAAAAAAAGGGGGGGGGGGGGGACAGAGGGAAGGTTGCCTGATGCTGCTGCATATCTGGAGAATGCCCAGCAGGGAGTCACAGAAAGATGCAAATCAGATTTTTTAAAACCCCTAAAACTTGGAAGAAAGATATTAATATTTGCAAACCAACCTCAAAAAGGCAAATTGAAAAATCAACCAGCTGTAAATCAATTACATACAACTGGATAAAGGAGAGACAGAAGATACTTCTCGGCTGGTTGCTTTGTTTTGCTTTACTGTCTCCTGTTGCAGTGGATGTGACACACACATTAGCCCCAGATGGATTCATAATGATCAAGAAAGTCATTACATGAGATGACAAATAAATTATTAATGACAGAGTAGAGTAGAAAGTGTCCCCTGAGCCAGACAGTGGGTGAGGGGTTCAGCATGCTCCATTGCCAGCAGGGAACAGAGGTTCTGTTACTGGTCCCAGTCTCTTGCTCCCCAGAGATAAGGAGGGATGAAAACCCAGCATTGCTTGTTTAGACTCTTCAATGAAGGCATCTC
The DNA here is from genome assembly GCA_024611195.1 of Ceyx melanurus. Taxonomy (NCBI): domain Eukaryota; kingdom Metazoa; phylum Chordata; class Aves; order Coraciiformes; family Alcedinidae; genus Ceyx; species Ceyx melanurus. The sequence continues at coordinate 28,319 of JANHGL010002921.1, forward strand.
TTGCCACCATTGTCTTTCTGCCTAACTGAATACTGGAATTTTGTGGATTCAACTAGTGTTTTGCATCTTCCTGATTCAGACAAATGCCATTGGGTTGGCATTCCTCCCACACAGAGGGAAATGATGGGACGGGAGCTCTGAGATAATTAATAGACACTCAGGCACAGCAGGGAAGACAACTCAAAGATAACTGGTGTGTCAACCACAACCTGAAAGAAAAGTAGATGTTATGAAATGAACAATTGGTTATCTGCTGCACTGACACGTCCTTCATGAGACAGAAGAGTTAGACAGCTCCCATCTGCTCCCACTTGCTACAGTTAACTCAGGAAATGTTCCCAAGACCCCTCAGGTAATAAATGTTGGTCCATTTGCAAAACAAGCAAGGATTTGTAGAAGGCCATCAGAGACAAGTCTGGGAGTTTTATTTTGTTCCAGGCAACAATGTATCTTCCTCCTTGGGTGAGACCTTTCTCTTTCCCCTTCCTAAAGGAAAAACTTAGGGGTGTTTGGAGAACTCACCAAACAACAGGGGGAGCTGAGTGCTTTGGAATACTTTGTTCAAGAAGTTTCTGCTGGGACACCCCTTCTGCTTTCAACAGTAGTTGTATAACACAAGGAAAAAAAGAGTGGCTGACATCCCACAGTTGTGTGCATTGGACTTCCTAGAGCTGTGTCAGGAAACAGTTTATGGTAATTTTTTTTAATTTATATTTCATCTCTTGGTTCTGTAAGGATTCCTGAGGTTTAGGTTTCCTGAATTCTCAGTGAGCAAATAACTGTTTTGGCTTTTCCTCTTTTCCCATTAGATTTGGAAAACAAAACAAAATAAAACAAAACAAAACCAACCAAACCACTAAACAAACAAACAAAGAAACCCTCATTGAGACTCTACTGCATGGGTTTGAGTAGGTAGCAAAAGCAGACTGTTGAATTTCCTTTATTAACCCCCCCACCCCCCCAGGAAAAAAAAAGACTGTGGATAATACTGTATAAGGGTACTGGGATTAATCTGGGAAATTGCAAGAGAGGGGACAAACCAGGAAGGGAAGGGAAGAGGGGAACTACACCCAGAGTTGAGCAATGGGATGGGGATGCCATGGCCTGTGTTGGGGAAGTAGGATGGGAACTGCGGAGGAGCAGAGCTGCTTCTGTGCCTCAAAGTCCTAAATGAAGAGACTTACACGTTTCGCTTGAGTTTGAGAGAACAGCAGCAGTTCTGTTGCCAGTGAGCTCTCTAAAGACAAAGGAATATTTGTGCTCACAGAAAAACCCCACCAACGGTTGCAGTTGTGTTTTCAAATGGGGCTTTGTTTCATTGGAATGAAGGCTGGGCTCAGCATGGAGGGATGGGACAGGAGGGAAGATTAAATACAAAGGCAGAGGTGTCTCACTCCTCCAACCTGCACCTGGCTTAACCAGCATGAAACACTGTGGCCTGGGGTGACAGGCAGCTCCCCCATTGCTCGCTCAGATGAGAGTCCTGCACCCCAGAGAGTTAGAGCTCAATAAAGATAAGTTTTGCTTTGTTTAATTTGCACCCCACTGACATTAACTAGCATGTAATTTTCATAAAGCATTTGCCTCACTGGTCTCCAAACCATCTCTGGGGTGGAGGTTCATGATGTTCATGGTAAATCACACGTCCCCTGGTGTTGCAGAGGGTGGCACAGTCAGCCCAAGGAGCAGGGAGGTGAAATCCAAACAGGGCAGAAAGGGCAGCACTGTTCAAGTGAAGATTTCTATGGTGTGGTGTCAGCTCAGAGGAGAGGAAAAGACCTGGAGGAGTGCAAAGGATCCAGCAGGGCAGAGACAAGAGTCCCATGTTACCAACAGCAGCCAGTCCTGCAGGAATGCAGGAGAAAGTCAGAGTTACTACCAGTCACTTCAAGAGGGAGCAGCAGGCAGTCTTTTTACTGCCTTTCATCTGGAGATGTTTTGGTATTTGTAGTTATTTCTTAATTTTCTTTATGCCTTTCTCCCCATTAAAAAAAAAAAAAACAAAACCAAAAAAAACCAACAACCGAGAGAGAGAGAAAAGAAAATGGAAAACAAACGAAAAGGAGATAAAAGGGAACAGCTCTTGTCTTCTATTAAATTTGAAGGGAAGGGGATCAGGATGCAAATTAGCAGTAACACATCAAAACAGAAATGATGATAACATCTAGTTAAGGCTGTTAAATTGCTCCTTCAGCTCTGAGGGTAGGAAAAAATGTGGCAGTTCAGGAGTCTGAAAAGGAGCTAAGATTTGTATTTAACTTACAACTAAACAGCAGCAGAAATAAATGCTCAGGAGACACTTAGCTGCTCCAGCAGCTCAGGAAGCAACGGGAGGGGCTGAGAGATGCCCCAAAGGGGACCTTCTCTGGATGCTCCCTCTTCTCCCATAGGTAGAGACAGAGGAGGGACCACAAATTTTTACTGTTCAGACTTTTAATAGTAATGGGAAAAACTCATAAATCTAGCCAGGGTATTTCACTCTGTCATTAACTCCAATTAAGGTTCCCATCTCTTCATCACTCTGTTGTTCACCTTATGTGGCAAGCATTGATCTGGGCTTCAGGTGCCAACAAATGATCACTCCACCATGCCCAGCTGCTAGCTGGTGACTACTGACAGTGCAGGGGCTGTCTTAGCATTGAACCCTTTCTAGGTGCTTAGATAGCTGAGCTGCCTACAGCTCCACGATGAAAGCCACAGATCAGGAAATATAATTGTGCTGAGCTATTTTCTCCTCCTTTAAGACCTATTTTCTCTCTTTGTTTCTATCTGTCATTTACTTCAGCAATTAATGGGTTGCTAGTACATTGTCTCTTCTCTGTCAGAGATAATCTGCATTCCTATGGAACTGCCTGTTTCTTTCCATTTCTCATTTATCACTTTTACAGCTGCATGGCCAGCAAGAGAAATGTTTCTCTGCTCAATATGTAGAGCAGGAGTTATCAACTATTTGGCTTATGGATCCCTAGCATTTCTCCAGTAGATGTATAAACTGCTTTAGAAATTATATTAATGTGTTTCCTCCACGTCTTTCTTTCAATGTCTGTGCAACAGCCTACAGACAACAGAGATTTTTCAAAACAGAGTTGAAAATCACCTCTCTAGAAAGACCCAAATTCCCTTTAGGCACTTATGTTTCACATGTTCCTTTTACTTCTTTCTCCTTCTTCCACCTGGTTTGGTTTTTTTCCCTCTCCCGTACCTAGTGTTTTCCATACCTCATGATGTCTATATTTTCCCTTTAGCTCCATTGTCAAAATGATGGAAAAAACCTCCAAAAGTGCTGGTGAGTGTGTTCACCCACTGCTATGTCAGGAGCGCTTCTGCTGCTCTGAAGAAATATTTTTCATGCTGGAGGGACTGATTAGTAACATATGCTGAGCCTCATGCCTAAAGCAGCCCAGACCACACTAAGCACTGCTGGTCTTGGCAGAGCCATAACTCACACCATTTAGTCCCATGTGCAAAAAGTGTCCAAGTAGAAGTGTTTCTCTATGGGAGAAAATTTTAATAGATATATTGTTTTCCCTGGCCATAATGTCAACCATTTGTGGTATTTCATTAAGCTTAAAAGTGAGAAACAGATGTAAGAAGAAAGTTTTAAAAGGAGAATCTGATTACTACGGAAGTTTCCTTGAAAGACTCAGGCACTCAAATTTCTACCAACATATTTGACTGATCCCATCGTGTCTTAGCTGACAGTTGTGTGCAGGCTAGGCTGCAGAGGTGGATGTGTATGTGCATTCACAACTACAGTAGGTCAAGACCAGAACCTTGTTAATACAGCCTTATGGTTTCTAAAGTGGAGCTAGCCTGCACCCACGCTGCAGGGCACAGCCAGCTCGGCCTCTCCACATGTGTACAGATGTGCCCAGTGATGCCTACACTCTTCCAGCCAGCACACGTGGAATATTGGCAACCCTTCCTTCTTTTGTCAACCTTGTGAGATGTCCCCATGTGCTTCACTTGTGACTTTTCTCTCCTTTGTATATTTTCTGTTGATTTTTTGTCGTTAGGCAGAGCCTGCTATCAAAAGTGATTTTGTTTCTTTCAGGGGAGCTCCCCACAGGTCCAGAGATCCATAGCAAAGGGAATTTCACAAGGCTGCAGCACTTGGCCCATGACTTGTTAAAGACTTACCTGTATGTATGTAACTTCAGGCACTTTGAAGGCACACTTCAGGCAGCACAGAAGTCAGCTGAACTGCTCAGAGAGCACAAAGTGCAGTGCAGTACATGCTGAATACATTGCATGATTGGAGCCTGAGGCTATCTAGACACTCAGGGACAGGAGTTTTCTCCTTGCAGCTATTTCTATCAGAATGATATCCCACTCAGGTTAAGTGTTTCTCCTGTTCTCAAAGCACTTTATGAAGGATCAGTACAAGCTGCATTTTGCAACAGAAGCATCTGAGGGGTAGGAAGAGCGAAGGGTATTAATGAGTCCTCTCATACATTTGCCACGTAAGCTCTGTGCCTGCAAGGTGTCTTCAAATTTGGAGGTACAAGGTGCTCTAAAAAGTTGTCCCCTGTAATGTGATAGACACACGACAGCAAAATGTGGTCTTTCAGGACAGGAAAATGCTGTTGTACTCAGTAAGTGGTCCAGCTCAAGAAGCAAGACAGTGCTCTGAGATGCTGGGCTTTTGATGTTGTGAATATTACACAACATGTCACTGCAAAATGGCTCCTGTTGCTGCTAAAGCTTGGGAATGCCTGTGGTAGTTTAAAAAAAAAATATATAAAAAATTACACTACATTTCCCAGTCTGTCCAGGAGACAAATGTTTCTTATCTGCTTTGGGTTTGTTGTTTTTTTTTTCTCTTTGGCATGGGGTTTTTAACCAAAAAGCCTTACAGCTTCATCAAGCAAAAAGCAATTGAATTTTCTTCTGTATTTTTAGATCTGCTATACAAATTGATAACCCCATTTCTCCATATCACCTCAAAAAAAAGAGTTTAAAATAATAAATAAATGCAGGAGGCAGAGGTCCTCCATAGAGATATAGGAGCAGAGTCTGCTTTTTCCTTTGCAAGTCAGAGCAGATGGTATTATCTGAATATACAAATCAGAATTATTATGCACTTTATAAAAAGGTACATGTAGTCTATGAATAAATTTAGCATAAAATTTGTTGTTCTCCTGAGACTTCAGGAATTAGTCAAAATTCACTCGCTGAATCCAAACAAATAGTTATAGATTTGTGGAGTGGGAGCCATGTTCTCTTGGTGAAGTGCCTGACAAAAAAACCCCAACTCCTCTGTCCTGCTGCTTGGAGTCATAATATTCCTGCCATACTGGAAACTTTTAAAGAAGGAATTTTTACAGAGCCAGTAAAACAGATGAAACAAGAAAGGTCCGGGTTTTTTTATTCCATTCCATGCCAGCAGCCCATAAGACACATGGCTCTGTGTACAACTTGAGAATCCCAACCCAGCCATGATCATGGTTTGCAAGAGTCTGATTGCTCTGGGTATCTTTAGAGATGAATACTGATCATGTAGTGAAAGCCCAACTCATGTCTGACAGCAAACTCTTTGGTAGAGCAAAGACTGAGACAAGATGAAGCAATTGAGAAGACTGAGTTTGAACATAGGGCTGACAGCAAAACTTTATAATTCATGTAAATTGTAAACCAGATTCAGCAAATCAGAAATGTTAGCACGGTAAGAACAGAGAAACTCAAAAAGTAATTCTTCTGCAAATTTCACCTTGGCAGTCATTACCTCTTGTGAAGAAAATTTCCTTTCCCTTGCACCATGGGCCAGAGAAACAGATTTTTCATTCTGATGCCTTAACCTTTTCTCACCTCTGTCTGAGCTTTGGTTTTCATTGTCCCATCAACTTCATCAATGGAGAATAGGCCACACACTGCCATGCAGGGACTTACTGCCCTCTACTAAGATTTCTGCACTGTGCTCCATTGTCTCATATATGTTAAGCACCCTGGGTCCATTAGGCTGAAGGTAATACCAGAAGACAGTTAATTCAATTGACTCTGGAAAATCACTGGCAAGGGTGGAGACCAATCTGAAGATCTGACAGCAGCCTCTCTAGCCAAGAGCTTGACATATGAGATGGCTGAGAGCCAGATGCAATGTAATGAAAGTGTGAATGACTGAGGCTGGCTCATTGACCATGAAGACCAGACAGATTCTGCTACCCAGGCAAAGATTATTGAAAATAAATCACAAATGTCAGTATAGGGCAGTTTAGTACCCTAGGAAACATCTAAAAATATGCCTAGATGTTCAGCTAAACTGTTCAATCATGGGTGTGCACATCCAACTCCAGTGACACCTGTTTCTGTAATTTGCCACAAAGTCAGCACAATGATCTTTTTTCTTCACTAGTGCCTGTTGTGCCCGAGCCACCATGAAAATTGAAAATACAATTAACACTTGGCATGGGTAATGGGTGGTAGCATAGTCATACGTTTTAATAGGTGAGGAAATACCTGAGTCTGCCCTGCCTGACCACTAAATGGCTGCATGTGAAGTTGGGAAGTAACAGAGAGACTTGACACCTGTGGTATCTCTGACCACTAAGTATCTAGGAATGGAGAAAAACACCCTCCTGGCAAAGTCCTGTGATGCTGTGTTCATCAGAAAGGCCAGTAAACCATTGAATAAAGATGGAGAATGAAGACTGCTGGTGACAAAGAAATTTCTGCATCATGTTCTATAGTAGGAGCTGTCACAAAATGTTTTGCAGAAAAACAAGGATCTGTGGAATAACATTTACTTGTTGAAACAGAGGTTTCCTTTCTAAAAACATCCATGTTCCTATGGAATTTTTTTCAGGAAGGTTTCCTAAGCCCACGGTAGGATATTAGGTCACAGTCAGAGGTGGAGATAGAGACAAAAACCAGTAGCTGAGTCCTGATGCAGATGAGGAAACAGAACATGCATCTTTGATATTTTATGATTTTTTGTGACCAAATTTCTGACTCATTTTTTCCTAATGAATGTTTACTATCTATATGAAGTGGAATAGAGAAAAGAACAGAAACTGACTTCATACTGTCATTAGCTCAAATTCATATACTTATTCTGAATTGAGTGGAAGTAGAGGACTTGACTGTTGATGGTCTGATTCTTGGTGATTTGGGGAAATTATCAGAATAATTTCTGAGGAGTAGCCAAAGCAGTCATGGATGGTTTTGAGCACCACCCCTTTTTCCTGGATAATACTGGAACTTCACAAACACTATTTACAAATATAGTATTACTATTTGCAAATTTTCTTCATTCTGAGCACTTGGATCTGTGCACATCCCAGAGGTGAGCTATGAAGGCTCTGAGAAACAGGAAGTAATGGAATTTTTAAAAATTTCTTAGTGGAAAACTTGCTTCATAATCCTTGTAAATGTTACCTAATGACTATGTGTAACAACTAGAATACTATTATGAAGACAGGACATGATACTTTGTTCTCCACTATCACATAAGCTCTACTGCTGTGAGAGAGAGACTCAAGTTACCACTCACATCCAAATGTTGGAGCAGATAGTTTAAGTACAGTGGTCAGGTCCTTAAGCTAAATTTGCTTAACTTGACCTAAATCCTTAGTCATGAATCATTTACTCAAATAAAGAAGTCTGCAGACTACTATCAGAAGGTCTTTATACTGCTTTGGTTTGTAAAATGAAGAATGAGAGAGAATAACTATGTCTCTGTTTCCAGGCAGGCAAAGCCACCTGGACATGACTTTGAAAAATATATCCAGGCTGGCAAAATCACTAGGAAATAATTTTGGAGAAACACCTCCTTTGTCACCAAGGACTGGAGATCCTTGGTTCCCACCGTGGCACCTCAGAGTGACCATTCCAGCTTTTCTGTGGGATCCTGTGAGCACAGTCTGGTCTGTTACAGCAACACTTCCACTTCCCTCTGTGGTGGAGACTTGCTCAGAGGTATATGATTTATGGTCTTGCTTTCTCTTCAGCAGCTGAAGTTCATCATCCCCAGTGTTTCATCCTCATTAGTATTACCTTTTGTTAACCTTGGAGATATAAATTTGATAAGGCTCCAGGAAGATGTTCTGTCACAGATATGATCAAATCTCAGACAAAGCTTATCAGCTATTAAAATATTAAGTCTTCCTCATGCTGCTTGCTCTTCTCTTTACATAAAATTAGCCCAGACCTTGTCCCTCAGACTGGGAGTGAAGATGTTCTCTGCTGACGCCAGAGTCAATCTGTTCCATCTCATAGCTCTGGTAGCTGCCAAGAGTCCTTTATTTAGATGGATATATTTCTCTCCCTTTTGATACCCCTGGGCTGTGCCATCTTCATAAAACTATAGAAGTAAAATGCATCTCAATTGCTGGGAAAAGTTTAAAGGAGACATTCATGAAGTGTTGCTGATGGCTTTTCTTCATTTATCACATAAAGAAAGAGTGACTCCATGGCAAGTTATTGCAGTGTGGACCACAGATGAGCAGAGGTGTGTGAGCCATGAATGACTCTTCTTGTGAGCATCCCTCTGCAATCCAGGCACAGCAAGGACAGGGACATTGCTGGAGCTGTCTTGGTAGCTCTCCTTAAAAACAAGGATGCCATGGGAGCACATGGCTCTCCTCTCTTGCTTCTTCTGACAGGAGGAAATACCATAGGTGTCTCTGCCCCTGTTCCTGGGTCTTTTGACTTTTCAGCACAGAATTTGTTTCCCTGGAAGCTTAAGCTTCCACTTCTGTGGCAAAGCAAGTACTGATGAAGATTATACTTAGTGTCTTGTTAGAATAATGAATGAGGTAAGCAGTGGGTGTGAAGTTATGCAAAGGGGTCATTCTGTCAGTCTGAGGAAACCAAGGAAAACCTCAAGTGTTGCCTTTCAGACTGATATATCTTCCAATAGTTTCTGTTATTATATTTAAATGCATATTGTGAATAATTTTTACCTTTCTTAGAGAGGCATTTCTGCACTTCTGTATATGTTCCAGGAAACAGGTAATTTATAATTCATAAGATCCTTGTATCCTATAAATATTAAGTCTGTGTGATATAATGAGGTCCTGACTAGATATTTACATAAAGCCCAGTTCTGCCTTTTGGCACCTTTACATAGTAGTTTACATTAACAGTAATGTAAGCCTTTCACATCCATTCAAGACCTTAATATAGCCCTAGGTAGTATCACATCATTTCATGGTAAATCATTTCTGTCTTTTAAGGCACAGAGCAAATTGCAGGTAAATTATTAATAATAATACTTAGATCTTATCTTCAAAGCACTTTACTAACATTAATTAATTCCTGCTCTCCTCTGAGGTAGGTAGCTGCATTATTACTTACATTCTTTACAAAAGGGGAAATTAAAACAAAGACAGGGTGAGATCTGCCTGCAGCTGCTGCTGGTTATGGGACACACACTACCAGGTGGAGGCAGACCAGTATCCAGGACTAGGTGAAATGCTTTGTCTCCAGCCATTTGATGCCTTCTCCTGCTACAGGTCTCTGCTTTTGTGACAGGCTGAATGACAGGGTGCAATCTGAGACCTTGTCCCAGCCTCTGTTTTTTCAAGTCTAGCACTTTTAGTTACATGTACCAGTGAAGAGTGCTAGGGAAAGGAGTAAGGGAGTTAAACTAAGTTTGCTGAAAGTTGCTGTGAGGCTGGTTATCTCCACCAGACAAAAGAAGACAGATGAGGCAGTGCAGTTTTAAACCATTAGAGAGAGATTATTGGAGGTTACTTACCTGCAAGATCAATTTCAAATATGGAAGTAGAATTCCAGCCAGAAGAGGAAAAAACTGTACTTTCAGAAAGAAATTATTTGTACTTTTTTTTTTTTTTAAAACTATCCAGTATTTCTTACCTGGCTTTCAGAAATAATTCTGAATTGTATATAGTCTTTAAAATGTATTTTATATTATCAAAACTATGGCAGGTTTGTTTCTACTGCTACTGGTATGTTGAAGTGTGACAGCAACTGGTCATTGAAATATCCTGGTATTTGTCTGCTTTCAATGATTAAGGGCAATTACATTGAACTAGATACAGTATCTTACCTCTTTTTGTGAATCAGATTGACTCCTTTTTTATATATAACCAAGAGAATGATTTATTGTGATAAAATTGAGAGCATTTCAACAGTGATGTCATGAAAGAATATGCAAACAAAACAGAGACACGAAAAATGCATAAAGAAGTTTTACAGATACAAGTCTCCCATTTCAAACTGAAAATTCGAAACAGGATCCTAAATCTTTTCTGTTTGTTTGTTTTATTAGTTTCTTCTGTCAGAATTAAACAGAACTTAATATGATTTTGCAAAAATTAAAAATGAGGGTTTTTTTCAAGAGACTTCTTTTTGTGTAATGAAAACTGTCTGAGATATTTTATTTCATCAGCCTGACTACAGCTAGATGCCAATATTCTGCTCACACCTCTAGAGTAAGCTTTGTTATCCTCTGAAATTACATGGCCTTGTATTACCTCCTCCCATAATGAAGCCTCTATTAAACAGCCTCAGGAAAGGAAATCTACATAGCAGTGCCCTCAGAGAATTTTAATATGCCCACAATCCAGAGCTAATCTGCTGGGTGGGCTGGATTTATATCCTCCAAATTCACCTGTCAGCAGGTGCAGAAGCTGCTGCACATGTTGCCCTCACTGATCCAGTCCACTTACATCAGAACCATGGGTTGGAGATGTCTATCTCTGTCCTTTGGCTATGAAAAAAACCCTACAAAACTTTCTAACCTAATTCAGTGCCTAAAGTTGGGGCAGCTTCTCTGTAGTATCTGTGCAACTGAAGCCATTCAGTCTGTGGCCATGGGGGGAATCTGGAAAGTCTTCCCTCAACTGGCAGTGGATGTGGCCTGTGTAAAACACTTAGAAAAGTGCTCCAGAGAGTCTAATTGATGATCTGCTAATTAGTTATATTTAGTCAGCAAGCTCAGCCAATATAAATGGAAATGCTCCCACTGAAACACCTGCATTTAAAGATCTAGGGAGTAGCTCTTTTCAGGTATTACTGCTTTGCAGAGCATGATCTGCTAGTTGTTCCAGCTCTAACTAGTGGTGCACCAAGCCCATGTCAGAATCCATCACTCTCCAGGGCAGGCTTCAGTCCATGCCCCAAAAGTGAAGGGCTATCTGTTTGGAAAGAGGCAAAACAAGCCAAGCCATCCTGGTAACAGGGAGGCATCCCTCACCACCAGGGTCCTTGGTCTAGACAGCATCCCAGGACTGGAGAGTGGTCTCATTCAGCAGGGGAAATCCAGGGATCTGGGATCAGGCCAAGCCATATTCTGTCCCCCTTACTTGCACCCCAAGAATTACCTAGTAAGCAAAACAGAGCTGTTCCTGGTCCCTTAGCAGTTGTGCCAGCCTCTGTTTCACTGGAGTTCAGGCTGCAAGCAATGAAGAAAATACATCCCTGCTGTAATTCAAATAATTTTATTTTATGAATTTTATTTTCTTTTTCCTTTTTTTTTTTCTTTCCTTTTTTATTCACCTGGAGACTTTCACATACTTTTTATTCCTCCATTTTAAGTGAAGACCATCTGACTGTGTGCTTTCATATGCACTCAGTGCCTATAACTACTACTGGGAAAGAGCCAGGAAGAAAAAAAAAAAAACAACCTAAAGTTTTAGTTTCTTTGTACTCTCAAGCACACTTTAAAGGATATTTTTATATGGCAGGATTTAGTACTGTTTAAAGCCAGCAGCTACAGACTGTCAAATCAGGGTAGTGAAATTTCAGTTTCCCCATGTGCCCTGCTCAGGCCTCTGTTGAAGCAGTGGGAGGACAAACATCTGTACAAGCCACCTCATGTCAGTGTCTAGATAGGTAGTTCTGATATCAAATGAACATAGTTTTGACATCACCATCTTTTACTAGCTCTAAAGTTAAGTCTTATGGTATACTTACTGCTGGTGTCTGTGGCCAGTCACACCATCATCACCCCCTCCCCTTCACAACAGTTTTTAAGATGGGGAATATGTGTTTGCTTGGTGATTGCACAAATGGAATGATTAAATGCTGCTTCTAACATTGAAACTGGATTGTTTAGCTCTGGGCTTCTCATAATAACACCAACTGAAATGAAAATCAAGCTTGGTAATGTGTAGCTCTGAAATTATTTTTGTTTGCCCAATAGCTTTAAGACTGTGTACAAAATCCATAACAAATTGTATTTACTTCTCTGCAGGTGCTGAACCTCTGAGGAGTGTGACAGATCCCAGCCAGACAACCCGAAAGCCCAACTATCTGTCCACCTACAGACTCCAAGATTTTTACAGGGAGGAATTTTACAGGAAAGAAAGACATTCATCTATATTGAAGCTGAGGCTATGTAAAAAGCTTTATGATTTCGTGTAGCTATCCCTCAGAGTCACTTCAAATTTAGTAGTATCTGAGGTATTAAAAGCTAGATTGGTACTTGGAGTCTCAAACAAGCCAGCAGAAGATAAATTGCTGAGATGTGAATCTGTATAATCTCTATTTGATGCCCAGCATGTGGGCTGTTCTTGCATAGCATTGAAAAGAGAAATAGCAGTCACCTGAGACACAGAGAGAGAGAAAAGTAGAGGCACATGGTACAAGGAAAGGAATGCATCATCCCAAGTCATACTCCAGGCTTATGATTCTGGTTGAGGGGTCCATATACATATGGGACTAGGTCTGGAAAAGGCCCTGTGCTTGACCAGCCCTTTTTGTATCACAGCTGTCAAAGAGAGCTGTGCAGGGTCAGTTATCCTGCATTGAACACTATGATCAGAACTCCAATTTGTTGCCTGTTCCCAAACTCAGTCCAATGCTTGAGCATCCTGTTTCGTGCTCAGGCAGCCTAAGCCTCTTAGGTCAGCCCTGCTTCAGCACATGAGGGTGTGAGGGAGGGAAGGAGGGGTAAGAGAGGGCAGCAAGGGCAGGCTTCTACCAAACTAAGACAAGATGCTCTGAACCACTTCCTGGCAGCTAAGATCAGCTTGGGCAAAAGAGCAGTGTGCGGAGCCAAAGCCCAGGGCTCAAGTCTAGAATAAAAATACAGTGTAAATATAAACATTCAGAGATGCTGAGCATCTGTTTTGGTCGGTAGATGCCAACTGCACTACACTGTACACTGCACAAAATCTCTAAGTGCAAGTATGGGAAACGTTTCCGAGGCATTAGCTGTGCTCATGCTGCAAAAGCAGGGGAAATTAGGTCAAGCAGAGCTCTGCTGGAGTGAGTATTGAAGGCAGCATAGGTACTTCTGGATTACATAATGCTGTGCTACATGGTGGTGTCGTTTTCATGCCTTGTTGAAGATGCAGTCTCATGCTAAAGCCTAACCAAACCTCAGCAGAGCAGGGCAGCAGAGACCCCCTGAAGGCAGCATAGGGAACAGCCCTTTTCCAGTGACCCTATAGTCTGCAGGGCTTCCAGAACTGAGTGTTATAAAACTTTCCTTCAAGAGATCAGGACAAAGAACTCAGTGTCTATTGGTAGCTACATTCAAATAAGTATTGGAATATATATGACCAGACATCACTAGTCTTTTCCACACAACCTTCAGTCCAGTATTTTTATCGAAGGTACTCAGTACAGGCTAAAAAAAAGGTACATTAGCCCCACTTTAAAGCAGGTAAATGACACAAATGGCCCACATGACTTGTCCCTGGCCCAGGTCACTCTGGAGGTCATTGATGAAAGCAAAGCTGTGATCTCCTGCCTTTCAGCTAGACCTGTCAAACTACAGCATCACAATGCACAAGGCAAAGTGTTAATCTTGTTTAAACTAGGAAGACAGACTCAAGTCAAATGGCTAAATAGTCTGTCCTGACAGGAAAAAAAAAAAAAAAAGTTGTTTCAAAGATGAGAATTACCCTATAATAAAAAATAATTAACATTCCCAGAAAGCTTGTCTTTCCCAGAGTCACTGTTTGTCTCCACTCCTTCACATGCCTGATCAAAAACAGTCTTCTCTCCCTCCTCTTTCCCTTGCACTTCCATTTATTTAGATATTACTCTCAACTCTCTTACTTAAAAACTTACTTTTTATCTCAGGCAAAGTCCAATTTTCAATCACATCTGGGTCCTTTCACCACCATAAAACCATTCTGATCAGAGAGACATTAATAAAGCCACCTTCCTTGGGCTCATTTGTTTTTCTGTTCTGGCTCAACAGGGTGCATTGAGCTATATGATAAACATTTACAACTAACATTAGAAAATAAATGAAGACTTTGTCTCAGTTTTTGTCTTTGACTCACATATAAGACAGCAAAAAATATAATGCAGGCTGCAGAAAATAGAAAACAAAGTACTTTGGTGGATTGGTTCCTTAGCTCACCTTCATTTGGTCTGTAGCCAAGGTCAGCTGTGTACTGAACTTCCAGCAGTACATTTCCAAAGCCACACGAGGAGAGGGAGAGGCCTTACAGGCAATGAGGAAAGTGAGGGGAAATAGCAGTTCCCACTTCCAGTACACAGAAACTTTCTTCTTCAGTTCATCCACCTCTATTGCCACCTGCAACTCAGTGACATTTCTCAAGTTTCTGAATTGCCCTCATTTCCTTGGGGTTTGTTTCATATCAGCCTCTGATATAAAAAAGAATTAATAATGGCACACCTGTGATATTCACAGCTGATATCAAGGTCTGTGCCATAAACACAAGAGAGGACAAGCAGTGACAGAAGGGAATGGTGGCAGCAGATGGAAGTGCTTTCTGAGTAGCAGTTGGCAAAGAGTCAGTCATAGTTTCACCAGTGCTCAGCACCCATCATCACCTTCTTCAGCTCCTGCTGGGTGTGAAGGGTCAGGAAATTATGGGAGTCATGGAAGCACAGTCAAGCTAAACTGTAAAAGCAGTTTCTGTAGCCTCACAATAGCTCTCAGATGATAATGTCTAGCAGTTTATAAAGCTGGAAAAGGGAGTCATCTCCAAGCATGCCCTTAAGATGTGGGTAAGAAGCTTCATTCAAAGTGGATTTGTTTGCTTTCTTTTCTTATTGCTGTCAGATTAGGAACCTCAGCATTTGCCAAGGAAGAAAAGTAGTCAAAAATTAACAACATGCTTAGATATGACTCGAGGAAGCTCAGGTAGTGATGGTAGCTCAGAGAATCACCTGGGATGCTGGAAAAGTATTGGAGAAGAGAGAGACAATAGTGACAAGTGAGGCTTAGAAGGGAAACAGTGGGCTATGGGTGCAATCAACATGCTAGGAAGTAGGACACTTAAAAGTGCTGATGGACCAAAAGGTACTCAGTGGTGAAGTGGGAAAGAGTCCTGTGGTGGCACCAGTTCTAGTACTGTTAAGAGATTAGTTTTGTGACCCCCGAGGTTAGATGGGCACTCTACATCTCAGAAGATGGATTAGCATTTTTTGTCTGTTTCAAAAGCTGCCTCTCAATGGTGGGGGTACTACATTCATTTTTAGATATCTTTTTTTTTTTTTTAACTTAACAGTGAAAGGATTGGAAATTCTGTCCTGACAATGAAAGAACTGTATGATATTAACATAGTGGAAAAAGTCTTCAAAGATCCTAGTCAGGACAGCTACTTTATAGGTCACTTTGTATTTGTGGCTGGCAGTGAAGAGGTTAAACAGATCAACAGGGAGTTTGCCAGTTATGACTGAGATTCTGAGGCAGAAACCAGCAAGAAGGTCTAACATCAGGACTGAAGTGAAAATTAAATCTATTTTAAGGTGCTGTTTTTAAACTGCTATTCTTTGAACTGATGTGCATTTTAGTCAAGCTGAAATTGGTTATAAAGTTACACAGTAGAGGAACGGGAGGTGAATTATTTATTTACTTAAATGCAAGAAAAGATGCGTATTTGCAGAATTTTCTGACTGCACTCTGTCATGTGGGGATTGTGTCTGTTGGGAAAGAGGGAAGTGGACACAACACAGCTGTCTCCACAACTCAGGCACGACCTGGAAGAATGAGTTACCATATCAGTGTAGGCACGTGTGCATGAACACTTGGGTCCATCACACAACAGTGTTTTGTGTTGTTCAGTCCAACTCTGGTCCATTTCTTCTTCCATGTAAATATACAACTCTCTTCTCATTCCGAATGAACTGTCTACGAAGACTGAAGTGGGATCTCCCACAATGAAAATCATGAGTGAATCTATGATGGAGCAGGAGCTAGTGTGCCTCTGGGGTTAACACTCATCTCCTGGTTAGATCACCTGTGGAGAAAGGCAAAGCCCTTCCCTATAGGGTAACAATTACTGCCTCAGAGACCCTATTCTTCAGGGTCCCTTATGGACACTGTGGTACTTGTATGCTCACTCAGTCTAATGGAAGCCAAGAGTGCTGCCTGGGAAAGAGATGTGCACCCGCCCACGCACAGACAGAGCTGCAGCATCAGCCTCATTGCTGCTAATGCAGCACTGGAATCAGTTCAGCAGCCACAGCTACATTTCACCAGTGGGGTGGGCTTCTCTCTGAGCTCTGTTCCCCACTTATTCACCACTCTTTCAAATGCTTCTCTCTAATCAAGAAAAGTCAAGGCTACCCTGTGCCAAATGCTCAGCACTGCACGCGGGCTGATGGATCGGTTAACACACCAGACTGTAATTAGACAGCTTTCAAAGCCCTGCTTTTCCTTCTGTTCCTTTCCAATTCCTCCCTGATGAAACCACTCTCTCCTTTCTCACCGAGGGGGACCAGAGCTGTCCTCCAGGCATGCATTACTCCCATTAGTGTCAGTGGGAGTCACAAGAGCACATCAGGGGAGGAACAAACCCTTAAGGGAAAGAAACCTTTGAGGAAATCCAACCACCCAATGCTAGGGCACTGTGTGAATTCTAAGCAGTCGTATATAAAGGAAATGAGGGCATATTTGCCCAAGAACTTCTCTGAAGTACAGAAATGTCTGTTTTACTCTTTTTTAGCTTTCTACATGATGGAAACTTCAGATAAGGCTTGCTTACGATCAGTATCAAGAAAAACAGCAAACTTTGCCTACTCCTGCTAAAAATTGCAGTGTCAAAGATACAGTTAAACCTTTTCCTGGGGTTTTGTTTTATTGACAAATTTAAATAATAGTTGAACTTATCATCTTAACTATCTTGCAGTCTTACCTGTTCCTATGGTTACTCTAATAGGTCCTGTGTGTGCTAGGCTCTGTTTTCCTTCACCCAGACAGTAATTTTTGTCTGCTATAGCCAGAATAAAGACTTTCCTACCAAGTCAGCAAGTGGCTGTGGCCTTTTCCTGTTTTGATTCCAATGCCTGAAGGAGGTCAGGTCACAAAAATCTAGGAAGCAAGACAGTATTGTACTAATGGGAAAATATGCATGTAGTCAAAGGAATAGTCATTTGAAATTTATAATTCATTTTGAAATGGGAAAAAACTCATTAAAATTTATATATTGAGTACACCTTCAGTAGGTCTGCAGACAACACCAAGTTGGGTGGAAGTGTTGATCTGCCTGAGGATAGGAAGTCTCTAAGAGGGATCTGGACAGGCTGTATTGATGGGCCAAAGCCAGCTGCTTGAGGTTCAACAAGGCCAAGTGACAGGTCCTGCACTTGGGTCACAATAGCCCCCTGAACCCTGCCAGGCTTGGGGAAGAGTATCTGGAAAGCTGCCTGTCAGAGAAGGGCCTGCATGTGCTGGTCAACATCCGGCTGCACATGAGCCAGCAGTGTGCCCAGGTGGCCAAGAAGACCAAGAGCATCTTGGCCTGTATCAGAAGCAGTGTAGCTAGAAGGACAAGGGAAGCAGTTGCCCTCCTATACTTTGCACTGGTAAGGCCACACTTCAAATTCGGGTTCAGCCTTGGGCTTTTCACAAGAAAGAGATTGAGGTACTGGAGCACATAAACAAAAAGAATAATAAAGCTGGTGAAGGGTCTAGAGCACAAGTCCTGCGAGGAGCAGCTGAGGGAACTGGGGTTGTTTAGCCTGGAGTAAAGGAAGCTCAGGGGAGACCTTACTGCTCTTTACAACTACCTGAAAGGGGTGTTGTAGCAGAGTGGGGGTCAGTCTTTTTCCCAAGCAACAAGAAGAAATGACCTCAAGCGGAACCAGAGGAGGTTTGGATTCGGTATTAGAAAGAAATTCTTCACTAAAAGGGCTGTTAAGCAGTGGAACAGTCTGCCCAGGGAAGTGGTAGAGTCATCATCCCTTGAGATATATGAAAGACACAGTTAGTGGTGGACTTAGCAGCATTAGTTTTACAGTTGGACTTAATGATCTTTTCCAACTCAAATGTTCCTGTGATTATATGAATTTTATTTTCCTATGATTCTATTATTTTACATCACCAAAATGATGCTGGAATTTGCAGTTGAGATTTCAAAGAATGCTCTGAATACTTGAGCTCACTTAGGTCATCTGACAATACCAAAAAGGGATCTGCAACATCATGAACATATGGCAAGGGTGGAAGAATGGTTCAGTGTAGGATAACACTACATTTTACCCTGCTCTTTCAAGAAAAGGAAAAAAAGAAAGAAAAAAAAGGAAAGAAACAAGCTTTATATCTACTTTAAAACTTATACCCAACGTACTTTGTAGCTAAAGAACGCCTACGTTAGCAAACTTTTTGCGTCAAACCTCCTACGTGAGAAAAATAGGTCTTTCTGTTTCAAAACAAAGAGGAGAAATTATTCAAGGAAGAAGCACTCAGACTTCAATCCTAAGAGACAGGATAGATCTCTTTTAACTGTATTTGCCATTTCTTAGAAGGAGAAATCCTTTTTTCTCTCCATGGATGACCAAATCTAGGTTCTGCACCCTGGTGAGCAGGTGAAACATCGAGATTTGTGCAGGCAACAGCAGCCTAATTAACAGCCTAATCTGTGTCTAAGTAAAACACTTCTTTTCTTGATTTATATATGTTACTAACAAAATGCTGATGATTCTGTTCCCCTAATGGCTTCCTGTTCATTCCCTGTTAACAGACAAGCAACAATCTCTGTATGGAAGGACACAGAAACAAGCACCTCTCATTCAATATGCCATCACAAAGGGTCCAATGATCCAAGCAATGGAACCTTGATAGCTAAACCACATGTTAACTGCTGTTCAGTCATGTGTAGAGACCAAAGGGAACCAACCTCATAGTCTCCCTTCTCCCAGGAAAGAGATAAACCAATACATTGTGTTTCCTTACTGCATCACATCTCTGCCATTGTATGCTGGAGACAGGGTAACTCCCTTCACTTTGCAGTTCTTCCAGATTTGCATACACAACTTTGGATCTCAGCACTCATTTTCTGGATTAAATGGAACAACACTTCTGATATTTGTTCATTTCTTTCATTAGAAGAGCATAGCTTTGTTGTGTAATTAACATGTCAGTAATTAAGGATTCTAAGATGATGTACTGATTTCTCTCTCTCTTACACACACTTTCAAAATGTTATCAGCAGTAATTGCATTAACATCTTTTCTTTTCCTGTTCCCTTTGGGAGTTTATTAGGCTTTCATTTAATCTTTTTCTTATTTCATAAATATATACACATTTCCTTTGCTGCTCTGAAAAAATTGCTACATACTTGAAAACTTTGAGCAGCTTGACCCTCCATATGTGGACACAGGGGAATCTTCATTTTTTCAAACTGCTTTAAACAGAAAGTGAAACTTTTCTTCCCATGGATAGAGGTCCAGATAATTTTTGTGATAGCAGGAGCATTCATATATGAACACCAAGTCAGGTGACATTGACACGGATTTAGGACTGTGGATTACTACTGTGAAACTCTAAGAAAGTCTTAAAATTGTGCTATGGACAGTTTATTGCTTGTTGAGAACCTCTTTTTCATGATTGCTGCTCAAGCTATAGAACTTTATTTTCAATGTGATGAAATGCATAAAACTGAATAATTTAAGAGACAGCAGAGGATGCTTCATCTTAGTTTTTATATATTTTCAATCTATTGTTTCTTTGGTTTTTAAAAATATTTTGTCCAAGAGAAAAGTTTGAGCTCTGTGGTTGAAAGTTACCATACTGAGCTTAGTCTGAATTGCCAGTGGGTTGAAAAATTTAACTTTTAGACCAGTATTTTTGTATTCAACCTTACAGCAGTTGTCTCTAAACACTGTCACCTTTGCAGCAGCAATGCTACAATGGTTATACATCACAAGCAACATAGACTTTTGCTGTCATTGGTTTAAGCTTTCTCTCTTTTCCAGCTCTAACACATGCCTAAAAAAATCTGCATTAGTGATCCAGACTTAGTAATTCCTTGGTAGGCAGTTGGGCACCTCTAAACTCATGAAGATGTAGCCTCACTTTGTTTCTTGCAGTTTTAACACATGTTATTGACTTAAAAAATAGCCCTGGTTTCTAAGCTGAAATATCAATATTTAGTGTTGCCCTACTGCCCCTGTTTTATGGGGTCAGCAGTGAAGACTGAGGAAGAAACATGATCCAGTCATAGAGTCATAATCCTGATTCAGGTATTGACCTTGACCTGCAACTTCAGTTTATCCAAAGACAAGTCCCAGTTTATGCCTGAGACTGAAAAGAATAGCTACCCATTCATCACCACACCCTGACAAGAGTGCTTCATTCTTTTTTCCTATCCCTTCACTTTCTGCTGCATTTTATCTTTCATCTGCATTTATTAGCCTGTCTCTCTTTGTCTGGGGAAAACAAATTTGCTGAAATCTACAACCATAGTGGTAAAATCTCAGTGTTTAGTTGCAAGACAACTCAGTGCTGCTTAAATGATAAAAGAGGCTGGGAAAGAAACAATTAGGTTTGTAGTTCCCTTATGTGCATAAGTTCAAAAAGGATTAAATCTGCATTTTTTCCTCTTCTGTAACTTTGAATTGATCCTGAGACCACAGTAGTGATCCCTGCTTATATTCCAGACCAGAAGGAAGGAAGGATGATCATTCAAAGGTTTCTGTCACTGCCAGAGCAAACCCAGGATTATGTTTCTGGAAAATGAGATTTTGCTGTATGGCTGGAAGGACAAACTTGAGGCAGCTGCAGCTTTAGCTTTTTTATAAGAATGCCTACCCTATACAGTCTGGTGGAACACAGACATATCCAAGCTATTTTAGTGCTGGAGGAGGTAACACAGAGCTCCAGGCAGGCTAATGTATGCTATATGTTGTCCCTGTGCTTGAGGTAGGAAATAACTCATGCCATGGTAAACTTGCATTACACAAATATTTATGCAAACTATTTCAAGGGTTTGGGCAGTAATAAATGGATATCATTTGGTCTGTTAGAGCCTGATGAACAGCCTGTTGTTTTGTCAGGCTAGATAGCTGGTGCTGATGCAAAAGAAAAAGAAAAATAAACCCAAAGCTCCCTTTGCCCATGTTGTCTGATGGAGACCAACCTTTTCAGTTATAGGCTGCGACAGGAGCTCCACAGGATGCTGATATTTGGTTGTTCCTTTTTTGCATTCAAAGGTTTAATCTTCAAGAGTAGACTGATTTCCTTGGGAGGCTGGCAGGATGGTTCATGCAGTGCCACAATATTATCTTAAATGAGTCACAAAAGTTGCCTGTAAATAGAGGAGAAGATCACATCTGGGTTATTCAAAATCCCCAAAACTGCTATAGAAATATGGGTACATCAGAGAAACATATAGTTCTTTAATGAGGATTATTAGTCCTGTAACTTGTCTGTCATGTAGTTTATGCTGGTTATCCAGGAGTAAGACTCTCTATGGTGTCACTGCAATTCCCCAGTGCCCCATCCCCACCATTCCTAGCAGTGGTATTTCCTGGGCTGGGGAATGTACATCTGAATATTTTTCTCTTGATGTACCTCAGTTGCATCAAGTTGTGCAGGAGAAATCACTGTATCCTTTGACATGAACGAGTTAAGCCCTGTTCTGTCAAGAGTCAGGTTTATCTTCAAGAGGAAGGGAAGACTGAGCTCTGTGTAATGCAACAGGACTCAGTATAATTCCTGAGAACAACAGAACCTTTTGCTACTTGATAAATATTTATAATTTACTTTATAAATACTGTCCCTTTGCCATAAAGTCAGAGCTATTAATTATCATTATTATAATTTTTTTGAATTTTTAACACACATTTTAATCTAGTTACAGTAAGAAGATCCAACTGGGATCAGGTCTTTCTGTTCTGGAGGCTGTGCTGTAAGGCAGAGACAGATCTATGTCTAGGACACCTTGATTAGGAAGCAAAGCATTTACAGGGAAAAGCCCATGTTTTGGTGATAACAAAAGGTAGTATTTTCTCTTAAATCTCTCTTGGTCAACATGTAGCTGGAAACAAGCACTGAATTGTGAAGAAGCAGTTCTGTGTCTCTCCAGATGAGCAAGGGCTGTACAGAGCTGACAGAATGACTGTCCTGAGCAGCAGCATTTTGCTAGCTTTGCACTTCCAAGGCATTTTTGAACTAGGGCTTTTGTAGGATAGAATAAGTGGCTTCTATCCATTGAGACATGATCTGAAATATTAAAACATAAATACATTTTCTGTTTGGATGGATTTTTGTTTCCCCTTCATCACATGGGATTGTCTTTTAAATGGAGGGGTAGGATATACTAAGCAACGCTGGAAAACCTGGGAACATCCCATGTTAATTTGACAAGGAACTGGTGAGCTGGAGTGGTGAGGAGTGGGATAAGCCACACTATCCCACTGAAACTGGCTGTGCCTGCTGCTATCACATCATCACCTCCCCTAAAGAAATTTGGACTTCCTCTGCCTTCCCAGGCAGCCACTAAAGGTGGGCAGATGTGCTACAATAAACAGGATCATCAGGTCTGACATCTGGTTCATCTGAGGAAAGTTATCAATATTAAACAGGTAGTTCAAAGAAACCACTAAGTCATTTTGTGCACAATGTGTTAGCTTCCTAAAACTCTCAGAGGAAAGTCACAGAAACTGTATTTTCTAAACAGAAAATGCTTTGAGCAGAGAAAATGCTTTTTGTGGTACTTAGAAGGATGGTTCTAACATCAGTCTCAACCAAAGATGACTTCTGACACTTGGTGAGCCTTTGTCTGTGTGTGCACGTGTATTGGCAGATAATGCAAGAAGTTTCCTATTAATAGCAGATAACTAATAGAGTCTCAACAAATAAGGCATCCCTAAACTAAATGGCCACTTTCTAGAATCATACATCCATGAAATCTCAGATCAGGAATGTTGTCTGATTAATCCTGAAAGTATTTCTTGGTACATTTCCATTTGAATCTTGCACGTATCAAGCTGTGTCATTTTGACAGGCACCAGGACATATTTATTTGACCTCTGTTGGCAAAGCAGAGATACTGACTGCCACTGGACCATCTGTAATTTGAACAGACTATCTTAATGAACACCAGTATCACCTTTGATCTGGGAGTGATTGGCACCTTGCTATATCTGGCATTCAGATGGAAGGAGACATTTCAGCTGGTGCTGATAATGCTGCCCTGCTCTTATGGCTGGCAGCTAACTGCTGCCTTCCATTGTGTTAGATAAAACTCATAAGGTTTTTGACTTATTTATAGTCATTTGATCGACCTAATAATAAGTTGGTTTTGTTAATATCAAAGTAAATTAAAATATCAAACTGAAATAAAATGGTTTAATATTTATTTTATGTTACGCTTCTACTGAATTATTTCATTTAGCAATTATAGTGCATAACATTGGAAAACTGGAGGACTGGAAGACATTTTTTCTCTGTCTCTGGAAATCAGGACCAGAGCTCTGAGGAGTTGTGGAGTAGATAAGATCAAGCAACTGTGTGCCCAAATGACTCCAGATCCATTGAATCATTGGTTGCTCTAACAAGTGTGACACCCATGAACGGGGGAAAAATGGGCAACGTTTGTAAAGATGCTTTGAAATTTAGTTTTAGTTTTCAAAACTATATACAATTCCCTGCATCTTTAGGCACATCTAAGGTGCAAAACCTTTAAAACTCCAGACCAAATAGCTTCTAAGAATGTCAAAAAGCCTGGGAAATAAACGGTTAGGAACAAACAGTGTTTCCCAGTTAGAGGAGGTAAAATTTTTCACTTTTTCAATGACATTTTTAACTTGAAAATGGGAAAAAAAAATAAGTTTTCCCGATATGAAAGATTTTTGCAACTATTTCTTTATATTTTACATTGGTTGCCAAATAGGCTGAATTTTCAAAGTGTTGATACTTGAAAAAAACCAACCAGTCTGTTTATATTCTTGTCCAACTTTGATGCAATCCCACTGGCAAAGCATACAAGTCTTCTGTATTTCAGATTTGTAACTCCCCAGCTCATACTGCTAATGATTATCAATATGAGTCTATATCTATATGTGTCTATGTGTATATGGAGACTTTTAGTTGTATACTTACGTAGATGTAAATGCCTAAAAATACACAGGGATGTGTTCCACAGCCTGCACAAGGGAGATCAAAGCAATCCAACAGAAGTGAAGGAGGAATGCTCATTCAGCCACTCCATCATAACATCTGACACTCCTCATTCAGCAGTGTGCTCACCCTCACTGCCCCTAAAAGCAGTTAGAACACTACTGCTGCTCACAGACAGGATGCCCTGAGGCACCAGAGGAGATGATGGGATGCTACAGACAGAGCTCAAGGCAACCCTGAGAGCAGTGCTTGGTTTCTTGGCTCTGGGCTTGTCTCCCGATGAGGCTGTTGCATCTTCCCAAAGCTGGGTAAATGATATTCCACAACAAAATGAAAAAAAAACCCAACCAACCCAAAACAAACCAACAACTCACAAGTGGTAAATAAATGTTGCATGACCCTGTAGGTGTATTCTCATCTTGCTTTCCAGATATGTTCTGGAGATTTAGTTAGCAGAGATGTTCTGCCAGACAGTTGCAAGGGAATATTATGTAATGGTTATGAAAAGTTAATTTTGAGCTCCCTGGCAACTTTCATCCCAGAGCTCTATTTGCCCAGTACAGGAACAGAAACACCCATCTGTTAACCAGTCAATATTTCTGTGAGCCCCTCCATGCCACGTGTGCACAGCCACTCCTGCAGCAGCTGAGGAGCTGGCTTTGCATAGAAACAAGTGAACACTTCATCTCCAGCTCTCTCTGCCCTCTTTTTTGCCCCTGAGAGCGACTAGCGTCCCTTTGGTTGGTTTTAGCCAAACAAGGAAGAGAAAGAGGGGACCTGCCCAGATGCCTTGCCAGTGATGGGGCTGCAGCTGGGAAGGAGTTGGAGCACATCAGGCTGAAGTCTGTGTGTGAGTGTAACCGTGCTGACAACTCAAGGCCAGCTGCAGTGTGCCAACATGCACAGCCAGCAAGCGGGCAGTGGAGGAGCCAGAGGATTTGGGTCTCTTGGGGGGCACCAAGGTCCTGGCTTGCAACAAACACAGGGTGCATCTATCAGGCAGCTTTGATTTTGACTGTTCCCCAGGGCACTGCCTGAGGATGAGTTACACACAGAGCATCACTCACAGGAAATATTCAGGGGAGTAATGTATGGCTGCAAGGATTACTGGATTCGTTCTAGACAGCCTGAGAATATGGAGGAGAGGAGAAATTTTGGCAAGTGAGTTATTCATCATAAAACACATTACCCCTTCCCCCCCAAAACACACCAGTGTTTATCCAGAAGGTGGCTGTTCCATGTGCAAGAGAGATGGAGGCTCTAAGGCCTTTCATCAATACTGGGCTGCCTTATTGAGTCATCCTGATGATGAATGCTTGAAGCCTGTATGAAAGTGCAGTGCAATTACTGCTGAGTAATAGCAGCAGGTGGATCTTTTCAGCTCCAGCTGGGATGTAAGAGGCCTTGGTGAATCAATCAGTGTGGAAGAGACCTTGGTTTGTGTGTGGGGGAAGTATAGGGGAGTTTTTCCTTGAGGAGCCCCTGAATTTAGGGAAGAGAGAGATTAAATCAGTTAAGAGCATTATAGGTGACTGGGGATAAATTTATTGTTTACTAAAGTTGCACCTGAAAGGAAATACATCTGAGTTCTTTGGAGTAAAGTGATAACTATACCTGATTAAACAAGAAGGAGATAAAACCTCTGACAGGGTAAAGGGAAGAAGTGAAAGTTTTAACACAGATGCTAGAATAAATCCAAATAATTACACCAAGTCTAGTCTGCTCATCTTTCCAAGAACTCTGGGACTTTTGGGAAACCTGCTTTGGGTGGCATGAGCTCTGTCAAGGTGAAGTGCCAGAGAAGGTCAACGTCTGGGCTCTGATTTTCTTTGACTTAGGACAATACTGGATGTTGCATGCTGTTTGCTGCTTCTTTTGTGCAGAGCATGTTTTAACTGCCTAGTCTTCAAAAGCATACCTCTGCCCACAATAAAAAAAGGCTTCCTTTTCAAGACTTGGCTAGTACTTTAATGATGAATTGCCCAACTGTGACCCATGGGGATGTACCAGGGAAGAAAAACAATAAAAAACCTGTAAGCATGGAAAGGGATTTTTCTTATATGTTTAACCACTGAGTTCAGTCAAGGTTGCATGCAACCAAACCAGCAGCTGAAGGCCATTCTGCAAAGGTTGGTGCACTGAGGCTGGCCATGCTCCATTCCCATTCCAAAACCTCTGCTAGAGAGCAGGATGTCCCTGCTTTGCTGGTATGTGACATGTGTTGGACGGGCTAGTCTGGAGACTGGCAGAAAGCTCATCAAAGTCAGATGCTGAGGTAAAGGATAAAAACATACTCAAGGAGAAGAGACTTTGGATAAAATGATTGCCAGGCTTTATCAGTCTTCTGCTTGATAATGACAGGTGGTGCCTATGAAACCTACTTAAATTTCCTATGTGTCACAGGGAATATTTTTCCAGAATCTTGAAAGAAATTGGACAATTATATATTTAAACAGATTCTATTTCTGGTCACCTGTGTTTTAGATGTCTGAGCCATGCATGTTAGATGACATATGAGACAAAACCAGCAAATGGATTATTTATTTCCCTACAGAGAAAAGGCTTGACAATAGTAAAGGAAGCAGAGAGTCTCCACTGCTACAGTGCTGAGTGGAAATGAGGAATGAAGTCACTTTGCCTTGTGGCAGACTGCCTGAAGGAGGATGGCCCTGTGCTCAAAGCACCAGCTCTGGAGCCTAGAGACCTGTGCCTTAGTATGGAGTTACACCACAGGGTATGAACTTTGGGAAAGTTGCTTCAATGGTCTGCAACATTGCTTTTCTGTATAGAAAAGAGGAGAGCTGCTAACTAACAGCTTCAGAAAGTTATTCCGAGGTTAAGCTAGTGAATCACATCAGTACCTTAAGATAAAGGTTACTATAGAAATGCTTATTATCATGACCTCCGTCTCCTTCAAGGGTTAATACTGTCAGAATATAGAGAACTTTCCATCAAGAATCAGCATATTAAAATATAGGCAGAGCCTAATGAAAGATCAGGATTCTATCTTGCATTAATTTTTCATTCATTTCTTTTTTTTCTCTCTCTTTTATCAATAGGGAAAAAACCAGTTGGTGGAAGAATGAAGAAAGGAAGTCATTCTCCCCACTTCATTGCCCTCATCATTTGCTTCCCTCTTCACTGCCACTCTGCTACCTGAGAAAAGATGTGCACAGTGACCTATTTTAGAGCAGTTATTCTTACTCTGGGGAAGATGCATGAGAGCAGGAACACAGGAGCTCTCTAAAGTAATTTCAAACAAGGCATGAAGATGCTGATAATGATGTAGCCACTGCATGTGGAGGAACCAGATATTAATCACTAATGTTTTCCTTTCTTTCTAGCATGTAAGTAATGTAGATATACATTAATAAAGGGATAGGTGAAAGAAGAGGACAGATGGACAAACTGGAAGTGAAATGGTTCACAGCACACCTGGCTCTGGCTTACTGGAAAGACTCCTTAGTCTTCATGCTGACACTGAGGGAATGCAAAGGAGCTTTCTTCCCAACAAAACAGTGTTGAAAAAAAATCACAACAAAACAGAAAAAATACAAAGTTTTAATTACATGGCATCTACATATAACCCATACTCAGGACTAAACTACAGTTGTTGTTCTATCATCCAATGACACACAAGCCTCACACCCTCCCAGCCAAAATGGGGGATTAAGAAAAGGAGAGGAGATTCACAGGTTGATATGAAAACAGATTTAATGGAACAGATAAACTAATGCCAACATAAAGTAATCAAAGTTATACTCAGCCCAGCAACTGCACAGTAGCCACAATAAACAGAAAGGCAGCCAGCAGGAGACCCTTTATGCAGAACATGATGTTTATGGTCTGGGATACACCTACAGCCAGTTTGGGTCAGCTGCCCTGGCTGACTCCCAACTGCTAATGGCCTAGAGACTATGGCAAGTCTATGATTCTGCCTAAGTGAAACCAGGTATCTCTTAAAGGCAACACAGACCCTAAATCACTGCCCTTGATATCCACACTTACTGGAAGAAGAAAGGCTCATTCTGCCTGGCTATGATTACAGCTCTGTGCCAAGAGGTCTGCAGCTACGGAGAGAACCTGAGAGTCTGGCAGTCATGTGAAATTCCCCTTTGACTACTACCTTGCTGGGAAAAATGAGACCAAAAAGTCTCTGATCTTCAGTGCTCTTCCCAATGTCCAATGAAGAAAACAACAAAAAAAGTCCTCTGCAAGTCTGTGTGTGTTTTGTTCCTATATTAATATCCATTGTGGGAATAGATAGAAGAGGATTAACAGTGGCTATCCTCTCTTCAATCTAATCTTCTATTGACTGAGAAACATCACATAAGGATGTCTTGGAGGAATTAACACAAATGCTTTTAAAACTCTTCAATGTCTACTCCCTTCTCTTCCCCACTCTGCAGCCCCTTCTTTCTGTGCCCCCAGTGCTGGGTGTGTAACAGAGGATGTGGCCAAGGAGGCTCATGGGGAATCAGTTAAGACTTTTACTATTTGAGATGCATTATCATGGTCTCACTGACACATCTTGAAACACAAACTACATCTATCACATTGCAAATGAATTCAAAGTGCAGGTTCAAAGAGGCAGAGAGGCATACAGTCTTACCATAGAATTTGATTTTAAAAAGGGAAAAAAAAGGAAGAAAAAAGCATGAAAGCAGAAACAACAGAGTGAAAGCCAGCTCATCTGTAGCCCAAATTCACCATCCATCCTATAATACTTCCAATGGAGTCAGATCTGAAGGAACAGTTTGGGGTAACCATGGCTTGGGTGTAAATAAAGTGGGTTTTGTCAACTTGGGATGAAATAAAAGCACTTATGCACAAAAGCACTTTGCTGATTTCTTTTCAGCCTCTCCAAAAGAATGTCTTAGGACCAAATGCATTGCATGGGAATGTATTTGTTACCTGTGATCATCCAGTCCAGCAAACTACCTCACCAACAGTTAGGCCAGGGTGAGCACCAGGGAACTACTACTATTAGTGCACTTCATCTTCTGCAGTCACAACTGTGTGAAGTACAAACTGTCTCCTCTACTCCACGGTGGGCTAGTGCTTGTCAGAACTGATATTCCTGGATTCAGAGAAGGTAACTCCAGCACAGGCTGAAAGCAGAGGTGGAACTCTTGTTATTCAGACAATTGCTTGGAAGGAGAGCAGATGCTTTTTCTGCTTTGTTGCTTTTATTCTCATTTAATAACTCTCCTACAAGGGTTGATGTGGTGATCTTTCCTACCCTGTCCAGCACTCCTCAAAAAGTGTCTTCATAAAGTATGGTAAAAAATAGAATAAATTCTGAATTATTTAAGGCCTTTCCTTCTCCTTTCTCAATGTTTTCTACAGATTTTTCACAAGTCTTTGTGTTTCTGATACCAATACAGTAAAGATATAAAGATTTGGGGTGAAAACAGAATTAATATATTTAAAACAGAACCACTCATAGGCATGGTCAATATGTGGCCAATCCACAAATAAAAGCCCACTGATCACATTCCTTGCTCCTTGGCCAGTCCCTAGGGCACATCCAAGCTCTGGGTATGGAAATCAAAGGCCACATAAAACTGAAGGCAGGGAAGCTGAAGTAATCTTTTGGGTGAGCTTTTACCAACATCAGCAAGGATTTTGACTCCTACTCTGGAAAACCACTGTCTGCTAAAATCTGTCTGTCATTTCTCTATAAGAGAATTCTCTGTATAAGAAGCTTAAGGAACAGCAGTGTGTCTGTGAGGAACTGCACTAATTACACAACTGCCAGAAACATACATGTCCTCTTTCTTTAAAATTAAATTGTCATGTAAACTCCAGCATTGGGAGCCTCCATGTGTCACAGACTAGAGCAGCTGAGGCACCAGAGGGCAAGAGGACTGCTAGATTCACTCACTTCCCATCTGCTCATTCACAGAGAGCTGGTTAAGGAGCCTTTCTAGCAGAGAAATACTCTGTTTTGCAGGGGCTCTCGCTTAGAAAGTCACACTGAGCTCCTGGGATAAGTCCTAAGGTGCTGAGGAAAACTGGATACCTATGTGCTGTCTGAATTAGGAAG
Source organism: Ceyx melanurus (assembly GCA_024611195.1). Taxonomy (NCBI): domain Eukaryota; kingdom Metazoa; phylum Chordata; class Aves; order Coraciiformes; family Alcedinidae; genus Ceyx; species Ceyx melanurus. Next base: position 58,603 of record JANHGL010002921.1, read on the forward strand.
TTATTTTAGTCTCCTTCTGCAGTAAGTAAATATTTCTACACTGTGCAGGGCAAAACATTTTTGTTAACTTTTTGTAAAAGCAATTTCTATTTTAATTCTGTTTCAGAAAGCCTAAAACACTTTAGCTCTAGTTTAACCATTTTAGAGTGCTTTTAAAAAGCTTACAACCTTCCAAAGTACATGTAGTGCTTACAATTAGCCTGAAATATTGTAGTTCGTGTAATCCACTTTGGAAAGCTCACTCATTACTACAAGAAATGGCAGATTCTTGCAGCCTCTAGGGGCATATGCAAAATCTTAAACAATGCACATCATGTAATGACAAACAGCCATTTATAGAAACTTCAATCCAAACATCAGTTCTTATTCATTCCTAGCATCCCCTCAAGGACTGATGCCTGATTTCACTACCTTTACTTGTGGAGACAACAGGAAAGATTCTCCCGGTTGCTACCCTCATCAGTAGTGATTTATGCATTAGGAAAGTGTAAGGAAAGAGCAAGTGTTCTCCCTGTCCTCTCCCTGCCTTTCTGGTTCAGTACTAATAAGTTGGAAAGAGGAATATATGGTATTTTCCCATAATTATTCCACTTTTTTTTTTTTTTTCTGAACTTTCAGAAATATTACAGGAATGTGGAAGGTTGTTATCTACTGTGTTTTTATCTGAAAACTGTTGTCAAGCAAGACATATTCTGTTTAATAATTATTATTATTAAAGAGATCTGAACTATGAATCTTCGTGGCAGGGAAGTGAAGAAAGGAGAATATTTTTACTTTGCCTCAGCAAAAGAGCAGAGAGGAGGTTCTACAGCAAAAATACAGATATAATCCAGCTTTTTGCATCTGCAGTGATACATCTGAGAGATAAAGGGCTAGCAAATGAGTCTCCTTAAAATGAGAGCAATTCATAAACCGGGGCAGAGGCAGCCTGAGTGTGAGGGCACTGGCTGCATGGCCATGCAATACCTCTCCTGTCTTGCAATCAGAAGCACAGGGATTTATTTCATCAGTGTTTATGAGGAAAGAAAGAGCTACATCCCTTTCTTATTATACCCTCATGAGTCTATTCCCAGGAACACTGATGCACCTCCACAGCTCTACGTTGCAGATTTCTTTGTTGTCTCTGCTCCTTTGTGGGTTTTCTCAGAGGAGTTCTGAGCCCAGCTATAGCTCAGACCTTTACCTCCTTTGGAGCCTGTATCAAACTACTGTCAGTTTGGTTAAGAGGGGTCAAGTGCACCTGTCTTACCCTGAAAGAAGCATCCTCTGACCAATAGAGAAGGGAGAAGCATATGGGAATAAAAAAAAACAATGTTAAAGACAAAATTTGAAGCTTGAAATACATCAGACCCATGTGATGCTAGGACATCCTGACCATGGAGCTCTCTTTTCCTGCTATGGATACTTGCAGAGTAATGGAGTTTGGATTTCAGCCTGCTGCTTGGGGAATTTTCATTTCAAAACCAATACCCTGGCACTTTGTTTTGTTTTGTTTTCTCAAGGAGGCCTTCACACAGCTGAAACCTTTCCTTCATCCCAGAAGCAGAGAAAGAAGAAAGAGTTGCAGGATACATACATGTGTAAATCCAGGCCTGAGTCTGCAGATTGATAGTTAAATAGACACAAAACTCCACAATCCATAAAGCTGAAAAGCACACAGAGAAATGATAGTGATGTATTCCCTTATTTTCCTGCCCTCTTCCTTACACTTGTGTCTCCAGCTAGTCATTGATCACATTCTGATGAAGGAAGATATGTAAGCAGGATCTTATCCCTATTTAACCTCATTGTATTAAGTTAAATCATCCCCCAGTTTCCAAACCAATATCCTATGCTGGCTCAATCTATCATCCCACTCACCATGTAAAATTTTTTGCTTCTTGAATACCTGGCTGCATTGTTCAACCAACCTTGAAAAAAAAAAAAAGAAAAAAAGAAAAAAAAGATTCTTGGAAATTCAAAACTCCACAGAGGTTTGAGGTGGGATTTTGAAGGAAAAAATATCACCCAAAAGTAGGTGATTAGTTAAAGAAAGGCTGGGAACAATGCCACCTGCATGCTCAAAACAGATACATGCACGTGGAAGCATCGTACTGAGACATTAGTAGTTCAGCTCCTTTGAAAAGTCTGCTCCTAATTTAATTTTGAACAGAAAATGCCTCAAACTAACTGACTTCTACAAAAAGTTGGAGCCACTGGCATGGGATAATGACTTTTTCTTCAAGTTTTGGACAATGTGTGTCCTACAAAGATGACTGGAAGGTTTCTGTGACAGATAGGGAAATGATGGTGAAAAGATGCCCCCACACCTGCTCCCCAGTCTCTTCTTCTAATTGACTGTATCTCCTCCTTCTCATTCTTCTGTCTTTGGGCTTTCATGCCCATGCCCTTTACTGCCTGGAGAAAGAAGGTTCTTCCTCTGGAGTCAGCTTGACCCCACCCTTGATGCTGGACAAGTCAAGGTAGCCACAGTAACTTCAAAACAGCTACCAAGGCCCCATTTCAGAGAGATGAAAACAGGCACTTAAAAAAAGAAAAAGAAAAAAGGGTTTTAAAGCTAGAAGATCATCTAAAACTGTGAAAGTGCCAAGTGACTTTAACACCTTTCAAAAGCATTTGAGTGGTCACTTTTCAGTCCCAGGCTCCCTGAGATGCTGTGCTATCATATTTAAGATACATTATTTTGCTGACTGAGGAGTCACAGAGAGCATCTCACAAACCCAGATGTCTCTTGCTGATCAGAAAACTCATCCATCCTATTTCATCTGGCAGCACAAATTTCTTTTTATGAAAAGAGTCTATCCTTTCCCATATCCTCTGGATCCTCCTGCAAAGTTATCACCTTCCCACGGTGTTTAATGTTCCCCTTACAAAATAACATTACTTCCCAGCCTCAGCAGCCAGTCCAAAATATCAGGGACTTGCAGGTTATTGTTGTCAGGAAAAACAGCATTTGGGTGATGGAGACCCACACCCTTGAACACATTCTTGCAACTACAGTAGGATGCTTCAGAGTCCTGCTGCTTTAGAGGCAGCAGAAAACAAAGGCTCAGAGTTGATCTGCTCCCTGCAACAGTGCCATTCAGCTGGGCATCTTTCTCATAACCTGTCCTGCACTCCCCCCCTTTTTTATTTCACCTTTTCTGTAGAAACTTTTGGCCAATTCTTTAGACAACATTTTGTAAAAAGGGATTGTGTCTGGTCACTTCCAATGAGTTTCCTGAACACGCTCTTCTTGAGCTCTTCTTTCTAATTACGTGCACCTACTTGTGCTCTTACAAAGGCTTTCTAATAAAAAAAAAAATCAAAATTTGTCTGCTGCTGTGCTTTGTTCCCCACTCTGGACGACAGAGTGTGCTTTTTTTCCTGATCTGGAGATTGCAATCCTTGCCAAAGCTCCCTGCTTTCACAAGAAGGTTTAAGGACCCTCTCGAGCAAATAATGAATCAGTTAGACAAAAGTTTGGTAGATACAACACCCAACTTGTGATAATATTTTCCATTTTAATTTTTCAAAGGATTTAGTCAGCCTAAATTGGTTTCTAATCCCTGGGTCTTTCATGATCCTAAATTGAGTAGAATGGGTGTTTGTATAGGGAATTAATGAAACAAAAGGGCTAGTAACTGTATTCTGCTCAAAGCCTAAAAGGAATAATACGCATTTAATGGGACTTTTAACATTTCCACATAAGTTTGTTTCAGAAATAAAACAGAAAAAAACCCCAAAACATTATTGGAGATTGATACAGAAAAAAATATAATGTTAAATTTTCAAAATTTAAATCAAATCTATGTATAAAGAAACAGGTATTTTATTGTCAGATAATTACCTCTCCTTTTTTGTCTGAAAAACAAGAATAATTGCAATCATATGACATATCTGGCTTTTTTTTTCTGTTGTTGTGGGGTTTTTGATGTTGTTGTTGGGTTCTTGTTGTTGTTGCTTTTAATGGAGGAATTAATTAAAAAAATAAATTTTTTTTGGTCCAAAAATCCCTTCTTTTTGGAAAAAGAAAGGCTGCACAATGAAAACCCCTAATCTCATGTACATTTTCAACCAATCAATGTGAAAATAAATCAATATTTGCAACAGATGTCTCAGGACAAAACAGTTTTCAGGGCCAAATGTAACTCTGTTCTCAACAACAGAATTTAAAAACAAATGTAAAATTCTTCTGTGTTCTTCATGGTTTTTAGCAGCAAGACCAATGGCATGGATTTGAACCCGGCAAGAGATAGAGAGAGACTGGAAATGTTGAATTTTATTTTTACCTCTATTTTTTACTGAGGGGGCAAACACTCTATTTTTAATCACTCTATTTTTAATTTCTCCCACTGTGTTACCTTTTATTCCTGTTTTAGAAATGACTGATATTTTCCAGGGCAGTCCCTCTACCCAGGTAGCTGTAGGCCACTTCAGACCCAGAGTTCAAACATGCCACAGTCTGTGCAGTGCCCAGCTAAGTGAATGCACACCTCCCACAGAGCCAGAACCTTTCAAAGTGCATATGAAACCTCTGCCAATTCATGCCTCAGACTGTGGGGCTTCTTCAACATCTGCAAGGCTGAGACTGTAAGAGCATCTGACAGAGTTTTTGCAAATAGCCTATTGACCTTTTTTTCCTAAGGATTTTTCCCAGCTTCCCTAACACGGTGTGAAATAAATCCTTTCCTTGTAGATTCTGCAACCCCTGACTCAGAGAAATTCTAGAGCATGCAGCTCCTCTCTGGACACAGACCTGCAGTGTGCAGATGTGCCAACACAAGCTATGGCAACCTATGATTTTAGGTGCAGTGATTCCCTGGTTCAGTTTGCAGTGCTCTGAGTGAGATGGCAGCTGCATGAGAGACAGGACTTCCCCTGGTTACATGCTGATTTCAGGCAACAACAGGGACACAGCAGCAGAGTTTTGTGTTTCACTCATAGAATCATAGAATAGTAGGGGTTGGAAGAGACCTCTATATGTCATTGAGTCCAACCCTCCTGTCAAAGCAGGAACACCCAGGGCAGGACACACAGGAACAGATCCAGATGGGTTTTGAAAGTCTCCAGAGAAGGAGACTCCACAACTAATCTGGGCAGCCTGTGCCATGCTCTGTCACCCTCACAGTAAAGAAGATCCTCTTCATGTTGAGGTGGAACCTTCTATCCTCCAGTTCATACCTACCTTGTCCTGTTGCTGGGTGCTACAGAAAAGAGATTGTCTCCTAGTTTTTGCAGACCACACAAAACTATGTTGACTTTACTCCAGGAAACTTTTTCTTTTTTTTTTTTTTGGAAGTACTTGATCTGAGCTGTCTTTAAAATGACAGATATTTCTCATTAACATGACAAATCTTGTTTCTTCAATGTCACTGATTTTGAGCTCTGTATAAACATATCTTTAGTCCCTTTCTTGAGTATTCTACTGGGGAAAACGCTGCAACTCCTTGTAGTCATGTGGGTTTTCTTCTGTACAAACTTAGGAATCATCAATTTGGCACCCATATCCCACCTCTGTAAGCTGCCTCATACACTGGTAAAAGAAACAGTATGTCTTGTCATAAGTTTCTTTTTCTAATATCTATACCTACTTTCTCCAGGATTCCATCCTGAGCAGCAGTGGTGACAAACACAGTCTGCCTTTCATCTGCTACCAAACAGGTTTTAGGTGAAAAAACAACCATACTTAAGCAATCATTCTCAGCGTGTTGATTTGTTTATTCTCTTCCTATATGCAGTACCCCTAACTCTTGAACTCTCTGGTTGATTTCAGAGTACTTAATGGAGGATCACTCATCTGAAATGTTTTAAGCTCATTTCAACTGCTGTTGATAGTCCTGAACAAAAGAAAGATACTGTTATGTGTAGTCAGGAGAGAAACATCTACAGAACATCACTTCTAAAGAGGGAAAGTCAGTTGACCTTCACACCTTTAGGGACCAATGTACAAGATTTTATGTGTAAACAGACTGCCTTGGATCTTCTGCTCACAGAAACACTTGTTGAGGGCAGACTTGGCTTTGGCTCCCTACAGAGGTATGGGACAGAGCCCCCAAAAATCAGCTTCTCCAGTGCCCCTCCTTGCCCCTTACATTTTCATCCCTAGTCTACTGGGCATATGTGCCCAGCAGCACTCCCAAGCTGCTGATTCACGTAGCTAGACTAAAGATGTTTCCCCATGGCAACTGACTCACCCAAGGGTCATTTTACTTCTTCTATCCTTGCAGGCTTGCAAGTGATTATTTCAAACTACCTGTACATCTCACTGCTTCAGCTTTCCTCCAAAGCCCAAGGCATGCAGAAAGGCTCCCTCTTTTTTATAATTAATTTAGGCTCTTTTGAGCAGCTGCAGCCTGAAGCTCTGGCTCTCTCCAAAGTTGCCAAAGGCCCCTGGCCATACTTTTCTGCTGTTTTTCCTCAGATCTAAATGTTATCAGTGTGGAACAGATTTTATTGGAGAGTCTGTTTCCCAGGGAAATGCCCTGGGTGCCCAACACATGCCAACTGTCAGTTTGCCAAAACCATACCCTAAGGCAAGAATTAAATGTAGTCAAACCTAAGTGTCCTGAGAAATTCAGGCCAGAAACAGAGCTGACACACCAAGCAGATAAGATGCAACCAAGAAAAATGATCACTAAGAGACGAGAAGTATTTCCTTTTTAATGGAAACTTTCTGTGCAGATGTAAATCCCACAGAAGAGGCTCACTCCTCCCTTGGCTGCCATGGGAATATAACCTTTCTGTCAGCACTTCTGCTCACCTGCATTAAAAACCCTTCCAGGATGGCTTGGCTTTACTGAAGGAGAGTAAACATTCTCAAGAGCAATAATGATGAGACATTTGGGATCCTTCAGCTCTAACCTGTGCTCAAAGCTTCTCTGTGCCCTGAAGACATCCTCATGTGCAACCATTCTGGCCTCCTGCCTTTGCCAGTATGATTGTTGGAGCATGTATCCCTGTTACAAGATACCAGATGGTGATTATCTAAAAAGGAGCATCATTAATTCCCGGAAACTGTAAAAATAGCTCTCTGACCCCACATCCCCTTGAGATCATTCACCTGCTTTTATATTTTTAGGTTAACAATATAATTACTCATACATTTTTATTTTTAACATGAGAATATTGGAAAAAATAAGGAGAGACAAAGCCCAACTTGAACTCAGCTTGGCTAATGCTGTTAAAGACAATAAAAATGCTTCTATAAATACATTAACAACAAAAAGAGGACTAGCAAGAATCTCCATCCTTTATTAGTGCAGGGGGAATCATAGTGACAAGGAATGAGGGAAACACTGAGGTGCTTAATGCCCTCTTTACCTCAGTTTTTAGATGCCTAGTGCCTTCTTTGCCTCAGTCTTTAGCAGTGGAACTAGTTGTTCCCTAGACACCTAGCCCCCTGAGCTGGAAGACAGGCAGAGGGGGCAGAATGAGACCTCCACAATCCAAGAGGAAATAGTCAGTGACCTGCTACACCACCTAAACACATGCAGGTTTATGGGTCCAGGTGGGTTACACACAAGAGTACTGAGGGAGGTTCCACAAGTTCTCACCGGGCCTCTCTCCATCATTTACCAGCAGTCCTGGGTAACTGGGGAGGTCCCAGCGGACTGGAGGATGGCGAATGTGATGCCACAAGAAAGGCTGAAAGGAGGATCTGGTGAACTACAGACCTGTCAGTCTGACCTTGTTGCCAGGGAAGGTCACGGAGCAGATCATCTTGAGTGCCATTACACACTATATACAGTAGAACCAGGTGATCAGGCCCAGTCAGCAAGGGTTTATGAAAGGCTGGTCTTCCTTGACTAACATGATCTCCTTCTATGAAAAGATGACTCATCTAGAGGATGAGGGAAAGGCTGTGGATGTTTTCTACCTGGACTTCCATAAAGCTAAAAGTATGTCCAGAAAGCTGCCCAGCAGAAAGGGAGCTGGAGGTGGTGATTGACAAGCGGCTGAGTATGAGCCAGCAGTGTGCCCAGGTGGCCAAGGAGGCCAGTGGAATCTTGGCCTATATCAGAAACAGTGTGGCCAGCAGGACCAGGCAGGTGATTGTCCTTCTGTACTCAGCATTGGTGAGGTCACACCTCGAGAACTGGGTTCAGTTTTGGGCACCTCAATACAAGAAAGACAAGGAGGTGCTGGGATAAGGTCCAGAAAAGAGCAACTAATCTGGTGAAGGGCCTGGAGAACAAGTCTTACAAGAGCTGATGGGGGATCTGGGGCTATTCAATCTCAAGAAAAGAAGGCTGAGGGGAGAGCTTACTGCTCTCTACAACTACCTGAAAGGACATTGTAGAGAGGGAGATGCTGCTCTCTTTTCACAACTAACTAGTGACAGAATGAGAGGGAACAGCCTCACACTGCACCAGAGGAGGTTTAAACTGGACATGAGGAAAAATTTCACTGAAAGGGTTGTCAGGCATTGGAACAGGCTGCCCAGGGAGGTGGTCGAGTCACCATCCCTGGATGTGTTTGAAAGCCATATAGCTGTGGTGCCTGGGGATATGGCATAGTGGTGGACTCCGTAGAGCAGGGTTAATCATTGAACTCGATGATCTTAAAGGTCTTTTCTAACCTAGATGTTTCTATGATTCTCAACTTCTGTTCACATGTCTGAATTACAGTCTCATAATTACACATCTCTTTAGTTAAAGTTTTAGAAATGTTAAATGTTTCACAACAGACTATTGTCAAAAATACAGCAAACATGACATTTTTATCAGGTTTTACCCATCACTTCATGCAAAGTGAAGCAGAATTCAAACTTGTACCTTTCATCTACAGTCCTACTGTTTTATCATTGTAGTGATTTTACCTTCTCCACTTCACAAAGCAGGACAGATCCCTGTTTTGTTTCAGATGTGTTATTGAGAAATGTCTCAGCTCTGAGCCTTTGGACAGTTGTGGGAAAGCTCATGTGAGCATCTCTACAGTTCCTATTTTAGGAATGGGTGTTCTCTTCCCCATGCTTCCTGTTGTCTGGCCAGCCCCTCAAACAGGAGTTCACAGGGCTCTCCCAAGCACAGTTTCCATTTTCTCCAGCTCCCCACTACCTAGTACTACTCACTTTGTCTTCAATGACAGGAATTACTCCTGAAGCACACCTCTCAGAGAATGTTATTTGTTCCCTCCGTGACCATATACCTAACCAAGGCAGGAATGTCCTCTAGGTGCAGCCAGGTTATACCATTAGTTTCTGACAAGTCTTTCACTTACCACTCAGCCCCACAATTCACCTTGATATAAACCAGCAAGTACCACTACTTTTTTCATCACTCCAAAAGTTCAGAAACATTCAACGTAGCAGATGGACTGCTGTATTGACACCAACGAGCTGATCTTTGATCAGCCTCCCACCAAAGCAACCATCCTACCATTATTAGCATTGAGCAGTGAGGAGGCACCCCTGGTTAAATACTGAAAAACTAATATTGGGCTTTCAGAAACCACTTCTTAATGATCTTTCACAGCCCTCCAGAAAAATCTCATTAGCAGCAGCAGCAACCCTGGAGCTGTGCAGAATGCATCCAGCATGTGTCAAAGAAGACTATTAGTTTGTCTCCTGATGAAAGAGGCCCATGAGTCACAGTGCAGGAGTCACCTGGGGGCCAGCAGAGATTTTGAGAATAGTGGGAAAGGACATCTGAGTTATCTAAGTGGAAACACAGCAGCAACAGAGAAGTCACAGAAGGGGTAGCTATAGACATTCTAAACTGAGAACAAACAAGCAGAGTGTCAGGTTTAATATTTTTCAGCTTTTGAGGCAGAATGCCAGTTGAAATTAATTTGAAGGAAATATCAGCATGCAGTACAAAATGATGTCTGCTACATGAGATCTCTTCATGGAGAAAAGTTCAGCACCTTTGGGATGAACTTGGCCAGAACTTCTTCACAGTTATTATCTTCTTCTTTTGCAAAAGCAATGATTTTACTTATCCAGCGAGCAAAGTTCAAGCAGGAATTATTCTGCCCTCTTCCCCTCAGTGCAAAACTATAACATCCACATGAATGGATGCTAAAAAGTCTTTGGAATGTTGTAAATACTTTTCAAATTCTTCTGCCTAGGACTACCTGCAGAAGATGGTAGAAGAAGAATAGCCTGCCTGTTATTCTACCTGCACCAAATAACACAGCTAGAGATGCTTCACCAAGAAACTTGCTTTTAACTGCAAAATCACACTTGAAGTTTTGACCTATTTTCTATTAACATAGAAGCTTCCTTGTCACCAACCAAACAAGTGAAATTAAGGCTGAATATCTCACTGTCCTGTGTCAAGAATTTACAAAAGTCTCACATATTAGCTTCCTGTCTTCTTAGCTAGCTTTCAAACAAGAGAAGGAAAAACCACAGTGTTTACAAAATAAATCCCAGAAAGGCAAATGAAAGGAAGCCCCACCTTATTTTGGTCCCAAAATTCAGCTGCAAGGTGTTCAAAAATTAGAACTGGTGACTGATGGCAACATCAGATGACCTTCCCTAGGTCTTTCCTTGCGAAGTCTGTCTCCTATAAGTGAGCAACATTTCCACACATTCACAGGAGTTACCTCTGGTCTTTTATAAAGTGGTGGTTACAGCCCAAACTTGCCTGTTGGCAGTTGCAGAAGTGAAGGAAGGATATGCACAATAGCAGCAGAATGTTCAATAAATCACAGGTGTATACTTTAGAGAGTCTATGCCTTCTTCAGCCAATGAGAAGAGCACAGGACACAAACCTGCTGCATACCTTCTCCTATTTTCATTCTCAGAAGCTATTTGAAAGCCCAAAGAAGGGGATTAAACCTGTCAATGGTAATTAAATGTTTTCTGAGCTCATATGCATCTCTGTCTGACTGGTGAGAAATAGTTGTGACATTATTGTAAACATGAGTGGACGTCTCTCTTTCACTGGGAGACTGAAGCCATGACCTCTTTTGTCCTCTGCCACATCTTTTAGCATGAGTTAGTCAGAGTCCTTAACCACTGTAAGCACCACTTAGACACTTACCAGGATGTTAAGACAACAAAGGGAAAACAGAGTAAATAATTATCTCTGCAATTGCCAGGGTTCTTTGGATACCTTGAATGGAAGATGGTTTTTGCCTTGCTCAAGCGTGGCTGACAGGGCTTTCATGTGCTGGCAGAGGCTGAGTGGTGTACAGTGGTATGATGTGTCCACTCACAACATTGTACTCATCATGAAGGACATTTCTGTCAAAAAGAGTAAGGAGTCTGCTATTGAAATCTGCATGATCACTGCTGTTTCCTCCATGAACTTCCTCTCTCTCCCCTTGCCTCTCAAGCTGGGTTTCCAGGGCAAAGCTGCTGGCAGGATCATTCCACCTAATTTATCACCTTAGTCTATTAAGACCCTAAATATGGATGGAGGCAGGCTAGGGGAGAGAAAGTAAGTAGCCAGCATCACAGTATAAGGCTTCATTTCTCCCACCCACACAGTATGTGCCTGAGGGAAAGTATAGAATAATGAGCATGGCAGCCTTGTTTAGAGGTTTGTTTTTTTTCCTTCTGTAAACAGAAATCAGAAGGCAAAACAAATCCCTGCTAAATATTGAATGTTGTACACCCTTCTGCATTTATGTTTCAGAATATCTGGATTATCCTATGGGAGATTTTGTAGATCTTCTTCTGTAAATGGGATAAAAAGGAAAAGGAAAAGCAAGTCACAGGAATCACAATGCTCCAGGAATTAGATGTCAACTCACAGCATCAAGGCTCAGAAGAACAGGATACAGGATTTTGTTTTACTGGATCACTTGGTATGTCCTCAACTATTCAAGCATCTCTGTCTCACCAGGTTCTGGAATTTTCCCATGCTCCACTATCTCCTCTTGAAGTATCACAAAAGCAGATGTTTCTCTCTGTTCATGGCATTTGGAATCAATGAATCTTTCCCAAGGAAGGAACCACTAAACTGAAAATTGAAAACTCACAAGACCTCTTCAAAGTAATTCTTCCTACAGTGCCAGTCTTGTATTCTGTGCCTTCAGAGACTGAACTGGTGAATGTAAACAAATAGAGACTTGGTACCTTTTGCTTCAGTGTTTACAATTACTAGATTTTGACAGACAAGTGATAACATGTAAATGCTGAATGTGTAGCAGGGGTAAGAGGAATACTGTCCAAATACAGCTGTGAGCTTCTGAGTCTGTGACTTCTGTGCAGTTACTGCATGTTGCAGTAATGTGGAAGAAAGCATGGATAGGATCAAATGACAATGAGGGGACAGGCTGCTCACCAGCATGAGACAGAGCTTGACACTAAGAAAAAGAGACGTGTTAACAGAGAAGCTAAACATTCGAAGCAAACCAGCCTGCCACAAAAGGAAGACAAAGGTGCACAGAGGCAGAACATTTCATATCACTGCAGAGTTCTGTAGAATCCAAAAAGTGACAGTGCCATTACAGGAATGTTGCGTTGGAAGAAAGTGGAGTTTGGTTGTATTTGTCTAAGATGTTGTCTTATGCTTTCTCATAGAGTTTAGGAGAGCTGTTTCTAACAGAAAATTGTAGAGTACAGAATTATTTTTTTTTTAATTATTTTTTTTTAAATGAGAAAAGTGGCTAGGAACAAACTGAAAGGAAAAATAGAAATTAATAGAAGCAGTGTGAATGCACAGAGGGGGGACCTCATCAATGTCTATCAATATGTTAAAGGTGGATGTAGGGAGGATGAAGCCAGACTCTTCTCAATGTCATCCCATGGCAGGACAAGAGTCAATGGGAGCAAGTTGGAGCACAAGAGGATCTGGATCTGTTCCTGGGTGACTTAGTCTAGGTGACCCTGCTCTGGCAGGACTAGATGATCTTCTAGGTCCCTTCCAACTCCTAACATTCTGTGGTTCTGTGCAATATTTCATTAGAAGTACAGGAAGTCTGTGACACACATTTAAGCAGACAGGGGGAAACCAGTGTACACTGATGGCAATGCTTGTGAATGTGCATGTAACCATCTTCCAAAGACTACACCAGACAGGGCTGGCA
>JANHGL010002922.1:6375-16818 GCA_024611195.1 Ceyx melanurus
GTCTGCAAAACATGCTACTAACTCTAGAAAGTGCAGCTAGTTAGAAACCTGAGCTGAAAAAGTAAAATCACTGAACAAAATTTGCTTGGTTTTCACCCAAACCAGGACAAGGTAGAAGTGAAAAAAACAAGTCTGCTCAAGCCTTAAACCTTGTTATCAAAGCAGTGTGAAGGGAGCTTAACTTAACCATGTTCTCTGTGTACAATTGTGCAAGTTAATAAACCCAGCAATAAAGCAAAGCACAGGGCTTTGAAAGCAGATTGTTATATATCCTTGAAGTTTAGAATCAAACTTGATTGGCCTATATTCCTTTCTTGGAGTAGCTTAATTTAAAAAAAATAAAATTTTATGGCTCATTTGGCTCAAACAGTGTGGTGTGGCAAACTCAATATTATAATATTTCCTGTATTTTCCGTCTGGGGCTGATAATGCTGTTCTTGGTTTAGTTGTCAGCACCTCAGCATACCTAAAGCAGAAGATGCATGACTGCAGATTACATACTCAGTCCTGAGATGCAGATGATGTATGTGCTGCAGAGACTGCTTTTTCCATTTGTAATAGTCATGAAATTATCAGTAGTAATGTTTAGTAGGAAGTGGAGTTAGTGCTGTTTGTAGGTATGCTGTACAGCTCAGATGGGAAGGCCTCATCAGAGAAACCACTACATTAGTCCAGGACCAGATGTACACCCTGGAAATCAACTGTTTGTGTGAGTAAAACTGTGACTTTGTGGAAGTTGGAGGCAAAACTTCTGTCTGTTCCAGCAGAGCAAAGATTTTTGTCCCAGAATAGTCTACATATTGTATAGTTTATGTTCATAGGGTAGAGTGCTGAGGTTGATGTTTGAAGTTTAACACATTTTCTGGAGACAGTGTGGAAAGTTGGCCAGTACAATTGTTAGACTTGACAGCCTCCCACCTTTAAGCTAGATCCACTAGGGCTTTGGTTGTTCAGATGATGGGAACATCCTTGGAGGTTTTGTGCTTCCTTGACTGTTGGTACGTTCTGTATTAAATGACCACAAGCTAGAAAGCATTTCTAGCTCAGAAGAAGGGATTGGAGTCTGGGATCCACACTACATCCTTCACTCTAGCTCTCACTCTTACATTTATCCACCGCCCTCTTGGTTATTCCTTGGCCATGCATACTGAGCTGAGGCGCTCCAGACAGCCTTTGGGCTGAGATGAGAGAGATGCTGCTGAGATGCTACTCAGCCTTCATGAAACTACGGTCATCCCAGGCATACTCTGTACCTAGGTTACCCTCCTCTGACAGTGGGGTTGGGCAAGATGATCTTTTGAGGCCCATTCCAACCCCTAATGTTCTGTAATTTTCGCATCTGTGGAGATGATGTGGGTTTTTTTGTGTGGTGGAAACTCTTACCTTCCAGCAATATTAGGACAAGAATTTCTGAAGATTGCACTATCATTATATGAGTGCCTTTTGTGAGCTGATGTTGTCGAGTTATTTGTTTGAGGTTTTGTACTTGGTGTGCATGAGTGGTTTAGTTCCCTGTGTACTTTTTACCTGTGTTGCACATGCCTGCTTCTGTCCTATTCCTGAATATTTGCTAACTGTCATTCTGGCACAGAATTTCAGAGAAGATATATGACATGCCCTGGTTGACCTTGTGTTCATTAAATGTAAAATGTCATGCAGTGCAGTATCTCCTGCCTGCCTCACTCTTGTATTGGAGATCCACTTTGAGCTAATTTAAGATACCGTATACATATATTTTTTTCACATGGTAGGAAAAAAAAAAAAGTAAAACTTGCACTAAAAAGAGTTTAATATTTGAAACTGAATAAAAGATAATAATAATAATGGTGGTAGTTATAATGAAAAGGAAGATAAGAGACATAAATAAAACCCAAGAAAAGCCAAGTGATGTACAGTGCACTTGCTTGCTCACCATATGCTTACTGATGCCCAAGCAGTGATCTGCCCCTCCTGGGAAGCTGCCCTCAGTTTATACTAGGCATGACAGCATATGGTATGGAATAGCCTTTGGGCAGTTCATGTCAGCTGTCCTGGCCCTCTCCCCTCTTAACTTCTTCTGTCTCTCCAGCCTTCCGGCTGTCAGGGCATGAGAAGCTGGAAAATCCTTGACTTGATATAAACACTGTTTTGCAACAAGTAAAAACATCAGTGTGCTATCAACATTATCCTCGTAATAAATCCAAGACACAGCACTATACCAGCTCTTGGGAAGAAAATGAACACTATCCCAGCCAAAACCAGGACAAAGTGGAGTGTTCTAATCGAGTGAAAATTGGGACTTGATGGACACAGGCTGCAGTCCTCTGATACAGTTGGAATAACTCTTCAGTCACTTGTGTGACTCACACAGACAAGAAGCCTCGCGAGTGTGTAGTCCTTTGTCACTACGGAGACTTGGAGAGACTGCAGTCCAGGTGACTGCCACAGGGTGTCACTGGGATACAGAGGTAGCAGATGTGATGGGAAGGGCTGTGAACCTTGCTGAAGCAGCGCCTTGCAAGCTGCTTTTACCTATTTGTGCTCTGTTTGTGTTACGCTGAACAAGGGACCAACGTCTTGGTGACTTTGCTGGCAGGCTGGGTTTGTCAGCTGAACCATATCATGCTGAACTGAAAGATGACTCCAGGCCGAAGCAGTGCTGGGTCTGTGAGCAGGAGGTGGTACAGAGGTATTTGTCTGAAAACCTTTCAGAAGTCTTTATGATTTTGAAAGATAAAACTCTTCCATACTAATTTCCAATTGTTAATAATAGAAGTTTTCTAAGTGTGTGCATAATAAAATGAAGATACAGATCAGCAGTAATTCAGAATGAAGTACTTGAGGTTCTATTCACTACACCATCTGTAACAGGGAGCTTGTAGTATTTTCTTAGCAACACTGTTTTAATCATCCATGTATGTAAGACCGAGGTGTTCTCATCCCAAGACACTGTTTTTTTCCCCATTGCCACATTGTGCTGGGGAAAATGTTCATCCAGCACAGGGAATGGAACAGGGGAGGAGATGTCTCTAGAAAATGACTTAAACACCCTCTCCTTCCCCCTAACCCCAGCCCAAAAATCTTTGTCTCAATAAGCTTTTTCCAGTTCATCACCAATCTTACAAGCAAGTGCTGCTGCCAGAGTGGCATGGCAGGCACTGAGACCCTTTAGCTAGTAGGTAAGGGGAGAGACGTGAAATAAGAACAGGGGAAAATAGGAAGAAATTATACATCTATTAAATGATGGCCTGAAAATTCCAGACTTTTACCCCACTTTCCCAATGTCTGGGGTACAGCTGATCTCATGTAAATGAACACATTTGTTTGGGGAGAGTCTTTGTATTGATTAGATATTTCTATTCAGTTTAAAGCCCAAGGCTTCTCTAATTCCCAGTTATTTCTTAGGAGAGGAAGCATGGAAGGGAAATGTCTTGAAAGTTCAGCTTTTTTTGCCTTGGAAATGTCATTCAGATACATTGTCTCTGGTGTATCATGTCAGCAGAAGCCCTTTGAGTTTGCAAGGGATTTATGTGGTTCTCCTGTCATTAATGTGTTAAAGGGAGCTGTGTACCAAAACATCTGGACATCAGAGCAGTGACTCCTTAAGTGCTGTCCAGAGCTTTTGGTGCTTGGAAAGGTGTCGGTGCTCACCAGAAACATAAGGTTACAACCTATTTGCATATAACTGGTTTTTAGAAATTAAAATGCTAACAGAGGCAACTCTAATACTGGCCTGAGCTTGTTCTCAGTGAGGTAGGTAGCAGGCAAAATCGTTTGTGCCTGTTCTCCTGCTGCTGATCTCACTGCTCAAAGGGAGGCTGCTGGCAACACATGCCCCTTCAACACTTGGACTTTGGTATAAAACTACTGGAATCTGAATTTCCTGATTTAAAATTTGCTGTTTCTTTAAACTCTTGCTAAATTCACATGCCAGCTACACCTGAAGGAAGCCATGTTTTAAGGTAAGCCAGAAGCAGAGTGCTGAGGAAAACTCTTCTCTTGAGGAATCCCTTTCTTTTTCAATTACCTGGCTCAGATAAGTGATCATCTCTTCTTCCTAGGTTTTTACTGTCTTATGTCCTTCACGTGGTTGGGTTTTTTGTTTTTGTTTTCCTCTGTGTGCCAGCAGTCCTTCAAGGACAGGGTGCTTCTGTGACTCCTGTGTCATATGGGATCTTCTTTATAGCCATTGTGTGTAATAGGGAGCAGACTTGGAGTGCATGGCACTGTAGATGCCACTTGCAGTTGTGGCAGTGTAAATGGGATGTTTTCAAAAAGGTCACTGGAAAGTGTGGTCATCTTATGGATGAGGGTGTTACAAGTCAGTGATCAAGAGACTTGTTTTAACTTTCATCTGGCTGTGTTTTGCTTCTTATTCTTGGTGAGACCAAGAAGATGGTGAGATGTGTTCAAAGAGGAGTGCAGCAGTACGTATTGTCCTGGTGACATAGTTCATGAGTTTTAAATAAAATTGCTTATGTTTTAAAATACTCCTTATAATATAGTACCAACCACAAACAGAACTGCTGGAAAAGCAGTGTTGACACTCGTGGTGCTGAATGATCTCTCTTTGCAAGGAACAGGTCAGGGATGTTCAGCTGGCTGAGGAAGAGGATGGGCAAAAGTTTGGTCAGAATCTTATCAATTCTCCTTCTTAATAGCAGTCTTAGAAAATTTCTGTCACATAAACAAAGCCCAAACCTAAAGGAAAAGCTTGATTATTTTTTTTTCCTTTTAATCCTTAGGTCTCAATTTTATGTGTGTATACACAATTTTTATCTGTAATAAGAAATTGAAAAGATGTGGGAGATGGAACTTAGTCTTAAGTAACACATGCTGCTTTCTTCACCTCCTGTGAGATTTTTTTTTTTTCTGTGCTATAAAGTAGCAAAAAGCAGATGACTACAGTCAAAGTACATGTTCAGATTTATACAGTATGGCTTAAAGCAAGGTTAAGTATTCTGCTCTTTGTTGCCTCACATGGAGGGGTCTTCTCACTAGTTTTAATATGAACTGAATTTAGGAGTCAGTCTGTGTGGTTGCTTTCATTGCAATAGTTTGAAATTGTCCTCTTCCTGAGTTACCCATCTGATTTATTCTATTCTGTGGTAGAGAAGGCAGTAAGGAAACATACAATAGTCATTGAGATGAGAGGCTTTGTTTCTTTTCCTGAATGTTTGAATATATTTTATTATTTATTTTCCTTTGTTAACTGAAATCATTCTGAAGCCCTGAAGTGTCTTTGAATGTATGGGTTGCAAAAAACCAAAATCACTCTTTTATCAGAGATTAATCTAAACTTCACACACCTTTGTCATCTCTGGAGCCAAGCCCAGTGGAGCTTTAAAATGGAATTGGCTATGTGTCTGCTGACACAGAGTGGTCCAGAGACTTGAGATGCTACCATGGAGTCTACCTGGCCATCCTACTACACAAGCTGCTTCAGAGAGGAAGAGGATTTGGCTGAGGCTTCAGATTCTGTTGGAGATTTGACCTCTTGCCACAATCTGTCAACACAGAAGTTATAAAAAGTGCAAACCCATGGGGTTTTTGTCTGTGTGGCCTTTGACATCTTACCAGTAAAACAAAACGCCCAGTAAAAAATGCAATGTCCTGAGAGTAAGCATCACTGAAGGCAATTGGAATTTGCTTGCTTAATTTCCTAATAAGGACAACAGGAGATTAAAATTAGGCTTTGGTTCACACATTAAACTCATCTCAAGTTGTAATAATTTCAAGGCTGATTTGATGGATTTCCTTTATTTATTTTTCCATACTGTGAGTCTAATTAAACTAACTGTGATCCTGGCTTGGACAGATAGTGTGTGGGTATATTATGGGATACTCAAAGCTTCTGGTTGGATGACCAACAAAAAGAGAACAATGTGTCATAGGAATGTATTTTGACTTCTCATCATACCAGTGCAGCAGCATTAGATATGCTGCCTACCTTCTGTCCTGTGTTAGAAATGTGATGCTTCTGTCTCTCCCTGCTTACTTGTCAGGTCTTCAGTCTTTAATATCTGGTTATTTGGAGCATCTGCTGTTATCTTTGTGAGCAATAAACTGATAGTTATTAGCTAAATTTGTGTAAAATTATGTTGCCTCTGTTATAAAAGAGATTTCCTGCTCCCTGAGACCTCCCAAACTGTGGCTTTGCTACTACTTAGAACAACAGATTGTTTTTTAAATATCTTGCTTTTAAATTATTTTTTTTTGCTGCTCAGAGGTATTTGATAGAATGTGCTGTCTATGTGAAAGACCCTGCTACTACAAAGCTAATCAAAATCTTACAATTAGATTTGTGCTCCAACACGGTGGTGAATTTTTTTCCTGTTACTTGCTTTTAAGTTTAGAAGTATCAGGCTCACAGTATACTTTTCTGTGCGTAACAATTTCTTAGACATGTAGAGATGCATTGCTAATGGGACAGGGAAGGGACTTACTATAATTGCATGTTGAAATAGGCATTGCAAGTCTGTTTGCTAAAAGTTTAGAAACTTAATGAGACTGATGAGGGGCTGATAAAGGCTCCTAGCCGATAAAGACCTAAATCTTATATGCACTCGGCTGTAATTCTTTCAACTGTAATAAATAAGAAATGGGATTGTTAATGAAATGGATGTCATACCACCTAATATTTAACAAAGACTAGCATGTTAATAAAATATCAGATGGTAAAGGTGCTGTTGGAGTCTGTTATTTTTGTTTCTAACTGATGAAAACAGGCAAATTCTTCTGATGCAGAGGTTGACAAGTTGTAATTTATTGAGAATGGATTTGGACCCCTTTTGGAAAGTCTTTTTTTACATGATTCTTCTGTTTTAAATATACATTTAAATATACAAAAATACAAAGTCCCTGCCCTGCTGGTTAAAGCTATTTGCCTGAAGTATGTTTCTCCAGAGGACCTCTTAAAATTGCATGTCGGTGAGAACATCCAACAAGTGAGAAAAGTGGTAGCTCCAGAATTTGAGTACAACACAAACTTTGCATGGTTTTCTGAATTGATTGCTTGGGTACATACATTATTTCTTTTGTCTAATGACGTCTAGTACATCAACTGATGACTGAACTGCAGTGGTGGTTTGGACTTCCCATTCTTTATTTTCAGTGCCAAATAACTATGTTATTATCCGAATCTAGTTGCTCTGTTGAATTGTCTGCATCTGTATTTGGATGAAGAATGTGAAGACTCAGCCTAGTTTTTAAATGCCAGGCAATGAGACAAATACAGGAAGAGTAGGCTTATTTTTTGGTCACAGCTCTTATCTGTGTAAAGAACAATGTAGTGTTGTGTCTGCTTTGGTACCACCTGGTCTTGGAGAAGAAAGCATCTGCAAAGGTGCAGGTTAAAATTTTGAGTGCATCAGCTATTTAAAATAGAAATGAAAATAAAGTAGTTTTCCTGTGAAGTGAATCAACAAGAGCGAGTCAGATCTAGAGGTGCTGTAGGACTGGTAGGAAAAAGGTTGATCTTGGCAACAGACCGAGTGAGTTGGCTAAAAATGATGTGCCCATCGTGGTCAGTGTGTGGCAGGGAAAAATAAGAATAATGCATACAGGACAAAAGGAAAGACAGCAATTGTCAAATATTGACAGATCAGGTATACTTTTGGAAAAATGGAAGAAACTGAGGATGTTTGTGTTCTAACCTCTAATCAATTAATATTTAAGCAGTGGTCATGTGTGACTCATTTTTACTACCTATGCCTTGTACTTGTAAATGCAACTTAAAGATGAAAATTTAAAAAAAAGTAAAAGAAAATAAAAGTGATTAAGTGTAACCAAGGAATTATGTGAGAAATAAAAAAACAGACAAGCAGTTTTAATTGACTCATCATGGGATCCAGCAGGCACTGGGGATACTGGGGAGAAATCCCTCAGGTTGTGGGTGTGAGTGAGGTCACATCAGGGCCAGATGAGATCAGCTTTACCAGTCATGAAGCCACAGAGCATCTTGTGGTTGAGTGATGCCTGAGCACGCAAGCTCGCGACTGAGGTTGCTACGTCACCCTCCATAAATCTATCACAGAGGTTTCCATCTGGCACCTTGCTGGTTCAAACTGTCTGTCCCAGATAGGTACTTTTTCCCAGTGAGGGTGCCAGAGGCTGGCAGGGGCTGCCCAGGGGGGTTGTGGAGTCTCCTGCTCTGGAGACTTTCCAGACCCGCCTGGATCTGTTCCTGGGTGACTTGGTCTAGGTGACCCTGCTCAGGCAGGGAGGTTGGACTAGATGATCTTCTAGCTCCCTTCCAACCTCTAATATTCTATGATTCTACTTCAGAATTAAGGACATATTTGTCTTGGGTGGTTTTAAAGCAAGCACATTACTAAATCATGTTCTGGACTGGCTGAAGAGAAGGTAACATGCACAGAATTTGAGACTCTCAGGTTTCCTGTGAAGTGTCCTGGCCAGATTCACATCTCTGATTTTCCGACTGGCTTGCCCCTTGGAAGTGACCTGGGTGGTTCGGTGGCAGGAATGGAAGTCCAGCTGAGACTGGACTGGTGCCTTGCATCCCTGTGGCTTTCTCTACAAATACTGAGTATTCTGCTCTTCAGTTGCCTGTTTGGTTTAGTGATTTTTTATTTTCCAAAAGCAGAGGTGAACAGAGCGGGGTTAGCTAATGATTTGGGCCGTTGTTGGTTTTTGTTTTTTTTTCCTAAAAAAAAAAATTTTGATCTTTGGAAAGCAGCCATCAGAGGGAACCATCAGAGGGAACCAAGGTTGAAAAAGATAAGAAGTATTGAGACACAAACCTTTTGTTTAGAAACCATTTTAAAGCAAACCAATTTGATACTTCTGCTTTCCCCTGCTTTCCCCCTCCCTCAGCATAGAATCACAGAATCACAGAATCACAGATATTAGGGGCTGGAAGGGACCTAGAAGATCATCTAGTCCAACCCCCCTGCCTGAGCAGGGTCTTGACTCAACATCTCAACATCTTGACTCAAGAGGCTAAATAGGAAAACAAAATCTGTACCGCTTCTAATTTTTGACCCTGCTAAAGTTTTTTGGAAGGCCTATCACAGACCATACTGTGCTAAACTGCCTCTTTATTTTCTAGATTGCTAGGCTTATTTTTCTTGCTTATCCAAATAAAATGCAGTGAAAGTGAGGTAAAACCATATTACTACATTGTTCAAGCCTTGAATATCAGAAAATAAAATTAAATAACTTTTACTATGCATTTGAAAACTATATAAATTTCTCTCCCATTTCCTCAGCTTCTAGTGTGTACTATCATGCCTGAAATGAAACTTCAGCATTCTGTCTGAAGTCTCTGTGCACATAGGTACAAAATAAATGTGACCACTTCTGAAACATTTTTCTTCTCCTGTGGCCCCACCACACCAGTTACTTCACCCTGGAAATATTTCCCTCAGAAAATGGAGCCACAAATACACCCTTGCATGAAATAGAAGGGATTTGGGTTGATGGCATTTGGTTTTAAAAAGGAGATTTTCTAGTGTGTGAATTCTCAGAAGCAGAGGTTTTGCTCAGGCATGAGATGCTTTTAGGGTGGCTAGATTAACAATGTACTAAACTGTGTCTTGGGAGACAATGTTTTTGTTATGCATGACTATTTATTGGGTTATTTCTTTGAATTAAAGGGAAGTTGTAATTATTATTACTACTACTAATAATTTTGTATTGCACAGCAGGTTTCATATCCTGATGTTCCAGCTGTTTCGCCAAGTTCAGGCTGAGCTTAAAGCTGGATGAAGGCAGTCTTGAGGGTGTCCCTGCTCACTGCAGGGAGGCTGAACTAGATGACCTTTGGAGGTCCCTTGCAACCCTAAACATCCTATGATTTTATGTTTTCCCTACTCCCTCGTGTCATTCCTGCCTTGCATGCAGACAGACAGGGAGCTGAGCCAACTGAAAACTTAACCCTACCCTCTCTAAAAATATCACAAGTTTACTTAGTTCCCTGAACTAGCTTTGCACCTACCTGTAAAAGCAGCAGTGACAATGCAAAGGAGATGTAATGTGGCCAGTTATATAGGTGGGTGTAGGGCAGCAAGTCTGACTTTTATTGGCTTACCCTGTGTGCCGAACTACTGCATTCCTTCCTGCAATCCTAAAAAAAAAAAGATGCAAAGCAGAATCATTCTCCCGCCCTCTTTTTTTCTTTTTCTTTTTTTTTTTTAAGGAAAAATTAAAAATACCAAACTTCCTGTCTTTGAGCTTAGGTTTCCATGAACTGTCTTTACCTGCAAAGAGGTTATTTATTTTGCTGCTAATTTTAAGATTTTTTTTTAAATGGTAGAAAAAAATCCTATGTGCTAATCCCAGTGCTTTTGGATAAAAATTCCAAGGTTCTTTATCTAGCAGCAACATAATTTCTTGATGGTTAAATGGTAGAGACTTCCATTACACCTTGTCCTGGTTTGGGTGAAAACCAAGCAAATTCTGTTCAGTGATTTTACTTTTCAGCTTAAGTTTCTAACAAACTGC
>JANHGL010002922.1:16918-30532 GCA_024611195.1 Ceyx melanurus
ATCCCATGGGAGACAGTATCAAAAGCCTTGCTGAAGTCAAGGTATATCACATCCACTGCATTTCCCTCATCTAACCATCTACTTATATCCTCATAAAAGGTTATCAGGCAAGCATGATTTCCCCTTATGGAATCCATGGTGACTACTTGTGATAAGCCTTCTTTCCTCCACTTGATGATCTCAAAGGTCTATTCCAGCCTCAACAATAATTCTGTGGAATTCTATGGATTTCTATGTGTTACATAGAAAAAAGCCAGAGACTGGCAGAGAGGTGTTGGTTGGCCAAATGCTGCTATAATTTGATGGTTAATTATAGTCAAGGTAATTAGGGAATATTTCTGTGACTGACCATTCTGTTACAGATACTGGAAATACTCAAGTACTTCAAATATCATAAATTATGATAACCCTAGAAAAGAACTCAACCCTAAAATAAGCACAGATGTGAATATCGCCCGGGTTCCCCATGGAGCTGTGTCTCTGTGTGTCAGATAGCAATAGTTTCACCTCTAGGATAGTAAATCAACTGCTAATGCTGGAGCATCAAAGGGACGTGCTTGTATTTGAGAGCTCAAAAAAAAAGCTCTCCCCTTTCCCACCCAAGCTCTGCCTGCTGAGTTAAGATACATTTAAGTGCAAATGCTTGTCATGAGTTTGGTGTTAAAAATATGCTTGGGGATTCTGGAAAATAAATTTTCTTTTAAGGCTGGTCCCTGTTGTTTCTATTTTCAGAGGTGTTTTGTGCATGCTTCCTGGGAGTGGTATGTAGTCAGTTATAGATTTCTTCTGTTGTGTCTATGTAATTTCTGGTTCATCTGGCTGGCTGTTGAGTCACAGAAACTGAGAGGGTAATCTTGAGGGCAATTTGCTGCAGATGTAGCATCTTATTAGACCTTCAAGACAAGAGGAGACTTGACGTTCTTATAGATTCCTTTCTCTCTGAAAAGAGCATATCCCAAGCTTATCTTCTGAAAGATAAGCAACATTCTTATTGGAAACTCATTTAACATGTCTCAATTGTTAAAAAGTGTATTTGGGAGCCTCTATATTCCTTCTTCATGGTTTGTTTGATAATGTGTTTCTTGCCTGACCTCTGCTGTTATTTTACTCTGCCTACTTGTTTAAGGCAGTGACATTATCATGAACTTGGATGGGAACAATCAAGCCTTTTAGAAAATGAGACTGTGAGTGAAAGAACTGTTGACTTTGATAAGATTTTTCTGTGTGAAATAATAATAAAGTGAAAATAAAGGAAGCATATATAACAGTGACAAACTCCACAACGGGAAGAGTTTGCTGCTGTTAGAGAGGATGCTACAGTCAGCCCCGTGGCAGCAGGTATTACTAATGTTTGTGATGATGACAAGATTTCTCTGTAACTTTTCCCAAGTACTTCTACTGCTCTAGTACAGTTGGTGCATGTTAATATGCATATTAAAGAAATT
Source organism: Ceyx melanurus (assembly GCA_024611195.1). NCBI lineage: Eukaryota > Metazoa > Chordata > Aves > Coraciiformes > Alcedinidae > Ceyx > Ceyx melanurus. The sequence continues at coordinate 18,364 of JANHGL010002922.1, forward strand.
TTTTTCTTCACTTGATTTTTGAGGGTAATTGACCTCAACTCTGTCACATATAAGCCAATACAAGTGTTTTTATAAGCTCTTCAAAACAGCTGCAACCTTTTCATGAACACCAGAGGAGGTTTTAGGACTAATTTAATAGAAAAGCAGGAGTCTGTAGGTTGATGCTGCCATCTTCCAATTACAGCAAGATTTTCATTCTGTACAAATGGATTTTTCTTCTTCTCTGATGACCCAAGGAAGGATGAAGTTGTAAGTACAGTGTATCCATCATCCTGTAAATTGAACTTTCTGTGGAGTGCTTCCTCTTCAGTGCAGTTAGATGGAAGCCATCCCAGGCTAAAAGGTGCCTTTTATTTTCGTTGTCTGTTTACTGCAAGGCATTTCAGGGCTCTTTACTTTTACTCAACCATTTTGGTTTTGTGAATATTTTTTCTCCTCCTTGCTTTAATAGATTCTCCATGAATTCCACATTGCTGAGACAAAGGGTACTGCATTTCCTTCAGTGCAGTTGCCTGAAGGCACAGGTTGATGTGCTTCAGATAAATGTCAGCTTAGATGAAATGCAGAGGGACTGTGTGCTTCCCTTTGCTCCAGAAAGCTGGAGTCTTGTGAGGATGGGAAGAGGAGGGAGTGGAGATGAGGAAAAATCTGAGATGCTTTATTGGATGAGCCCAGAAACATAAGACTGCACAGATGCCAGATTTGAGCAAGTATTGGTGGAGAGTACTGCTGTGCAATTAGAGGAGAGTATATCAGCCCATTAATCAGCTATGAATCACAGAATGTCAGGGGTTGGAAGGGACCTAGAAGATCATCTAGTCCAAACCCCCTGCCAGAGCAGGGTCACCTAGACTAAGCCACCCAGGAACACATCCAGGCAGGTCTGGAATGTCTCCAGAGAAGGAGACTCCACCTCTCCATAACTTTAGAGCATGCTAAGGAAGAATACAAGAAAAACTCTACACAGAAGAAAAGAAAGCAAAAAAACCCAAATGTTATAAATCCATAGATCTGCAGTTCTGAATTCCTTTTTGCAAATGCTTTTCTCCTTTTTTTCATTTTTCTTTTTTTTTTTTCCTGCTTCTCTGCAGTATCAGCTTTTGATTGTTCATAGAGGGACAGAGTCTCGTTGCAGAGGGAAGGGGGTATTCCAAAGGCCTGGGTAAGCAGTGAGAAATGCCTTGTTCACTACTCAGTCTGGCTTCAGGTTGAAGACATGGCAGGGATTTGGTTGTATAAGGAGTAGCAAAGTGTCAGAAAACAAGTGACAATGAAAACAAAATGCAGCCAGTAACCTTGGGGCTCTGATACTGAAAATGTTTGTCCAAGGAAGATTCTGCTGGACATCACTGGATAAGAATGAGTTGATGTCACTCTTGGCAAGGGCAGGAGCTCGTTTTTTTCCACACAAACAGCACAACAAAGCAAGGAGGAAGGAGAGGGAAGGGTGGGAAGGTGAGGAGGGGAAAGAGGAAGAGGAGGAGCGTGCTGTTTGCTATAAATTGTGATAATAAAAATACACAAAAAGCATGCATTCTTTTGTTGGCAGGAGTCTCAATGCAGGGACATAAATAGACAAAGGTTAAGGATGCTTCAGGGCTTCTCCTACACTGCAGCTCTGAAGAGCTGTACACAGACTCCTGATGGCCATTGTGTAATTTGCTTTGACTTGCTTCCAGTTAAGAGTGTACTATGGACTCATTCCTGTGACTCTTACTCAACAAAACCTCACTTGACTTCAGTGGGAACTTTTTTCTTGAATAAAACACTTCAGCCTTTGTGACCTCTGGTGGCTTCAGTGCCTGGCCAGTGAATAGGAGCACCTTCCCATGCCCTCAACCCCTGTATACCTTTCTTTTAAAGCTTCATCATATTTTGTACTTCTCGTACAAAATTATATGTACAGAGTTTTCTCCGCAGAGAGACACCAGACAGGCAGAAGACCAGTGAAAGCTGCCTTTCAACAAGGTGCCACTCTGTAACTAAGAAGTAAGTACTGGTATTTGGTGAATTTGACTGGGAGCAGTGTTGGAAAAGAACCTTGGAGATAAAACTAGTCCATGTTGTGATAGAGCAGGTGTAAGGGGGCAGGGGGGGAAGGCATCTAAAAACAAATCAAACCATTCCCAAACAAGCATGGGAAATCATTATCAGCATCTAATCTATGAGCTGCTTGTACTGGAACACCTACTGCTGGTTGTCCCTCTAGGAATGTTCTTCTTAGAGCATAGAAGCATCACAGAACTTTATTTTTAACATATGACTTTGTCTAATAACTTTTCTTTTTTTCTCTTAACAGAATTAGTGCTAGTATGGGGTTCACTCTGTCTGTGTTCATACATTCTAGTTTAGAGCAGGCTGTTTAGAAAGCAGCACAAGCTGAACTAGAGAAGAGTTCTCCTAGGCTGGAGTAAGTGCCAGTTTTGAGCCTCCTAGCAAGATAGATGTGACATTCTTTCTGTGTCTTGTATTCCTCCCTTTCCTCATCTCTACTATGTATGCATGTTTCTACCAGCATTCTGCAGCTACCCAGATATCTGTAAGGTGTTTGTAGTTAGCAGCCTTTCAGGATATGGAGTATGTGTGGAAAATTTAGCCATTATTTTTCAGAATGTAAAAGGATTTTAAAATTGGGTTTTTGGGAACTCAAACTTTGCAAATCAATTGAACAGTGTAACTGAGAGACAACTGGCTCTCATCTCCAGGCTTTAGAGCTGCAGTGGTAGTGTAAGGAGGCTCTCATCCCACAATTCTCTCAGGTATATTGGTCTCTCCAGAAACTTTTCAAAGTGATCACTTCCTGCTAGACCACGCTATCTCATTCAAAAAATTCTGCAGTGTGCTGTTGGTCGAAGAGATTTCAAGGCTCTGGACTTTCAGATTTTAATATGTTTTAACATTGAAGTTGCACCAAGGGAAATTTAGGTTGGATATCAGGAAGAATTTCTTTCCAGAGAGGGTGGTTAGGCATTGGAATGGGCTGCCCAGGGAGGTGGTGGAGTCCCCATCCCTGGAGGTGTTTAAGAGTTGCGTAGACGTGGTGCTAGGGGACATGGTTTAGGGACCCTGGCAGTGTAGGGTTAATGGCTGCACTTGATGATCTTGAAGGTCTCTTCCAGCCAAATCATTCTATGATTCTATGTTCTAAATTGGCTTGTATCTTAATTTTTAGGCAGTTGTGGAGTTGAGACCATCATATATTACTATCACTTGTGTCTTCTGTAGAGTGAGTTTTCCTATTCTTCTTCTCCCCTAACATAAGAGTTGTGTACCTGTCTGCACTATCACAGTTTATTTTCATATTGCTTTTAGCCTTTTTTTCGATAGAGTGGAGATATGGAGTACACATGTTGATACATATTTATATTAGTGAAAACAAGAAATGCTTCATGATTTCGGAGCAAAAAGTTTCTTCTGTCGACACCCTTGTGGTTACAGATTCTGAGATGATCAAAATTCTTGCCCTACAACTGCAAAAAAAAAATTTAAATAAAATCATGGCTGATACTCTTCTGCATCCCTTTTCTGAAATCTACCTTTAAGCCTGTTTCATATAGTGTGAAAAAGCACTGCTAAAATAATTGTCAAAGTGTATATGTTTATGTGGGACCCTACACCAACACAGCATCTGGAACAGCTAATTTCTGTTAACAAGCTGTAGGTCTCACAGCTATCCTGTCATTACCAGTGAGCCTAATGTGAAGGAAGATGAAGCGTGCAAGGTCTGTCACCTTCATTGCATCCTACAGATTGAGAATCCATCATCAAAAACATGTTCTGGTTCCAGTGAAAGTACTTCAGTTGGATTGGGCCGGTAGAAGGGAGAAGTGGTTCTGAAAAGGGAAGGTTTTTGCTGGATCAGCCAGCTTGATCCAGTATGTCCCACAGCCATGTGAGTGCTAAACTTGGGCAAGGGTGGCTTGAGGGGTATACAGAGGTGGTCAGAGGGATATGCAGACCTTTTGGAAGGAGATGGGTGGGAAAGAAGGGGCCCTGTCTAGGACCAGTTGGATACCCCTTCCCCTGCAATTGCCAGAGCAAGAGCTGAGCCTATGTCTGTTTAAACTCCAGTGGCAAATTTGATACATTCCACCAAGGTGTCCACTTGTAGGCATTGGAATGTGATCCTTTATTCAAGCTTTAGTGATCTGAAAAGCAAAAAGTCTTAGATGCTGTCTCATGGGAATGCTGAGACTCTGCAATATGCTATTAAGAGCTTTAGAAATGTCAAATGTAGTGAAAAATAACTCTCACCTCTGTCCTTTTAAAATAACACGAAAACAGGTATGTCCCACCAAATGTTAATTTTTCATTTGTTTTAATGTACCATTTTGAAAACTTAAAAGTGTTCTGCCTTTTTTTTCTATTTTGGGTGTCTTTTTGTTGTTTTTTTCCCCCCCACTCTGTTTTTATAACAAAGAATGTTTGCACGGGAACAAGGCTGTCTTTGGCTTTAGAGCTTGTCCATTCCTGGTATTTTCTTATCTGAGGTCAGAACATTCTGCAAAGAATACAAGAATTAATTGCTGTCCGTGTCACAAACCAAGTTGTTTCAGATGGTGAGTGAAGAGAAACTGAGCTTTATGGCCATATCTGTATGTATGTATATCTATATATTAATATAGAATAATGCCATTTTCTTGAGGTGCCTTTGTGCCAGCTGTGTGTTGCAGAGTGGGAGAGGTGACCATCTGTTTTTTTCTCTTGCTTTTGGGTTCTGCAGGATCCAGAGGCCCTGGGTGCTGCTGAAAGAGCAGTCCCATGGCAGCTGTGTGCTTGGGCCCCTCTCCTGTAGCAGGTGACCTGAGCTTAGGGAACAAGCAGTGGCTAAGTCTGGCTGCTCTGTGCTCTAATTTCCTAACTGTTCAGTGGGTTTAGTTTGGATTGTCTGTTGTTCATGCCTTCTAGTGCCATGAGCAAAAGGAGTAGATGCATGTCCTCACAGTGTCTCTCAGTGTAGTCAAATACTGAGGTTGACTTCTGTGCCTGCATGAGCATTACATTTTTGCATACCAGTCTCTGCCCCAGACTGAGGATGATTCTGTCTGTCTCTAGATCATTCCCAGGGTGTTTGAGAGAGAGGGTGTGTCTCAGAGAGCTGAGAGATAGAAGGACATACCTATAGCCATGTGTTTTGTGCTGCTTCTGAGGGCTGTTGGTCCACTTGTGATACAGTTTGTTTTGGTGGGCTGATGGCGAGCTGATAGGAACAAGTAGGTAGTTTTTGTGTAGGTTCCTGACCTGAATTGACCTGTGGAGGAGCTCACTGTGAACCAGAACTGGTACAAGGACAGGGGGCCTCACCTGCATGTCAAGGAGGAGTGGCAAAGCAACAAGATTAATCCGATTTTCTGTTGCAGATATGTAGGCTGAGGATGTAGTTCTGCAAGGTTGCTTTTCCTGACTGCTGGGAGGCTTTCCAGTTACAATGTCTGTATAGGTCTTGTAATGGACCTTATGAGTACCTTGAGGGGAATGTGATTGAGGATGAGCAGAGCCCCATCTGCCACTTATTTAGAAACTTAATAGTGAGGAAGTGAAGTTTTGCTCTAAAATGTCTGATACTTTCCATGACAGACTGAGGAAATAGGTTTGTGCTGCATGTGAGCACACCATCAGCAGACTGTACATTAAAATAATAAATGGGGGTGGGATGTGTTGTTTTTACAGCTGCACTGTTTGGGGTAGGAGAGTTAAGTGGAGGGAGAAATTAATTGTTACATTCTGGGCATCTCTAATCACAAATGGTGTGATACACGTGCAGAGGTGAAACGTGGAAGTTGTCGGGGCTGGCTCTGAGATCCATTTCCACAGGCTGATGGCCATGCTGGGACTTGACTCGCTGTCTTCCAACATGGGGAGCCAGTGCCCATGGGAAGCCAGTGCCCAAGAAGCTCCCAGGCTCACTAACCCTGTGCTGTTACTTCTTGTAACTGATAAAAGCAATACTCCTAGATTGGCTTTATCTACAGGTTACCTATAAGGACAGGATGGCACAAATGTTACTAAGTGTTCAGAGCTTGCTTAAGTAGTGACTTATTTTAATGGTAAGATGATGCTGTTTAATAATATTTTACTAGTGAATTCATTTCCTGAAGTGCAAAACAGTCTACTACAAAGGAGATACAATTTGCTTGATTTCCCCCCAAACCACTTCATGCTAGGGATTCCTTATTGTTCTTTCTCTTTCTTCAAGGCACTTTGCCACTTAACAGTATTTGACAGGAGATTATAAACATGAAGGTAATGCAGAGCACAGCAGGCCACTTCTGTGTAACTGTTGAATGTTTTAGGTGCCCTAAGAAGCCCCAGAAAGCCAAGCGATTAGGATTTTTTAAACACGCTGTCAAGAGTGTGTGTGTTTGTGTCTGTTTGTGTGTGTTGACTCTTCCTTCTGCTCCCAGCTCAACCTTTGAGGAATTGCAATATCCTAAATATAGTCCTTATAATTTCATGCCACCTCCATGTTTCCTTCTGACTGGGGAAAATAACCCCTAAGTTGCAATACAGTGCTGGGAACAGTAATAGTCATTTAGATTCTTATACTGTTGGAAAATGACATTCATTGTATTCCTTCAGTTATTTCTCAGATTGGTTCTAGTGGATGTGGGAAAAGAATCAAAGCAGACTGAGGAACTGCATCAGCATTTCATTTTGGCTAACATGAATTAGGAAGATAGGACCAAAACCCTAACATATAAATATGGTTTGGGAGAGCTAGGACAGTGTTGGCTCAGAGTTTGGCAGCAGACATTCACAGAAGAAATATCAGATGGTAGCTTTGTTTAAACAGAAAATTACTCTTCCTGGAGAATTTTGTGCTCTTTAGCAGTGGGGTTGTCAAAGAAAGATGTTTAATTGTCTGAGGGCATCCAAGGTACCTGCTTCCTCCCTTTGTGCTGAACTGGAGAACTTGGTATAAGAAAAAATAGAAATAGCTTTCTGTGAAGTGTGTGCTGCATGAGCTATGTATTTATGGGTTGTACAATTTTAAAAGTTTCATCAAGATTTTGCTACTTCTGAATAGTGCAGCCATTCCAAGTCATAGTGGTAAAGCCTTCTGTGAAGACATAAGTATCTGTGAAGCAATGTAAACAGCAGCTCACATTGCTAGCAAAATGGCTGAGAGGTAAATTGAGAAAATATGATAAAGCAGAAAATGTTATTTCTGTTTCACTTACAAGTGATTCTGGTTCTGCACTGTATTTTCCTGAACTGCACATAGTAGAGAGGACTTACTGTTCCTGGTACTTGTGGCCAGAAAGTGTCAATAGTGTATTTTGGTCAGTGCTTTTTTAATGTATGTTTTAGATAGTGCTACTGAAAAAATTGACAAAGCTCATGACATGGCCATAGCTCTTGGCCATGATGACATTTTTACTATGGCAGTGTGCCATTGCTCAAGCCCTTAGGATTTGCAAGAACGTAAGTGAATGATACAAGTATTAACACTTGACTGTGTTGTGGTCTGACACAGAAATTCTTGTGAGGAAAGAGGAAGGAAATACCACACAAGTGTCTAATTTTTTGTGATGATACAAAAATGATAGGAAATGCATGAAAAGTGATGCTACATACCAAATAGAAACTCTGTATTTCATGTGTATAAATTATGGTTATACCAAAATCAGCACAATTATAAAGCATTGGTAAAAAAGTTTCATCAACAGATTCTATCAGTCAAAAGAAACCCTTTTCTTCTTTGACATTTCTAAAACGCTTTTCTCCATCTCTGGAAAAGAAAACTAAGCTCTTGGACTTGTCAAACGTGTAAATAAATAGCCTGATCATTAGTCTTGATCTGCATCATGCTGTGCTAACAAATTGCAAAGGGAAAACTCTCAAGTTGATGTCTGACCTGAAGAGAGTGCCCTGAAGTTTGAAGAAACCCAACAGACGGCAATGTCAGTTCATCTAATTGAAGGTGTTGCTTGTTGAAGAAGCATATCTGATATACAGGCATATTGCAGATGTAATCTACAATACAGGCACAAGGCCTGTGAACAAGTTCCCATGGAGAAAAGTAGGTTGTGAGCTTAGCCTTGCAGTACTCCAGCTGCAGCTGATGTGATTGCCTGTGTGTGCTTCTGGTTCTGAAGAAAAGCAGCACAGCATGTACTCCCCCCGCTGAATTTCCTTGGGCTCAGTGTGTGGACACATACTGTGGAGCAGCAAACATGCCGCAGCTTCACATGGGTATCCTTGTGCTTGGAAGCAACTTCAGATGTCACCTTTCCTCTAAACCCCTGAATGCTGGTTATAGTTTTCCTGCTGGTATGTGGTATGTCATGTTGATGCACCATACACTTTTGCTTAAAATAAAATCAAATTGCTGAGAGGCTGTTGCTATTACTCATAATACAACCAATTAAATTAGTTTTACCTTCTTGATTGTTATTTTTTTCTAAATTCTTTAAAAGAAATTGAGTTTATTTGTCCCTGCAGTCTCTTTTCTCTTCCGTCAACAGCCAGAAAACGTTGCGTCTGCTGGCAACTTTCAACTTTGCCATGTGAGAGAGATATGAAAGGTAGTTAAGGTCCTGTTATTACAAGGAAGACAGGTGGACAGGTAAATTTGAGACTCTCTCAATGCTTTGAATGCAGAAAGACCATTGAAGTGACAGCTTGCTGTTGCAAAAACATAGAAGTTCTACTCTGTCCTTCCTTCTCTCCTGCCTCTCCTGGGACTAGCTCTAGCTTTTGATCTCCTGACACTGATTCCTTTTCCTACCCTAGAGTAAAACAAAACCACTGGATTAGTTCTCTGTGGTATTAGAGAATGAATTGTTTTCTTGAACCTTCAATTTTGCAAAGCATGTACTGTGTGGGGCAGAGAGAATAAGCTGTTGATTTAGTTCTGGCAGTCAGGAAACCTTATTAGATGTCTGTGTGGGAGAGACCATGTGGATGCTCAGTGCTCACTGCTGATGGTGCTGTAGGAGAGGAGGCTCTGCTGCCTGCCTGCCATTCAGTATCTGAAGGTGAGAGAAGGAGAGGGATGTTCTGGTTGAGAAGCCATTAGGCTGAGGGACAGCAGTTTCCATGTGGTCTCAGATAAATCACTTCATCTCTTGGTGCCTGAATTCCTCATCTTACAAAATGATGTCAGTCTTCTGGCCTTTAGGTTTGCAGAGGGTGACAGGGTCAGTTGTCGCCTGTGGATACATGTGTACCTTTTCCCTACGTGAAGCTTCCAAAGAAGGGTATCATTAGACATGCGTCAGATTTTTATGGCAACTTATGATGACTTCCTTAAGGTGCAACACTGAGTAATTCCATCCTTCTGGAGAGGCATATCTAAGTAACTTCAGACTGACATCTCGGTACCTGCTGACGGTGCATTGTTCTCCTTTTGGACATTCAGTTTTCTAACAATCCAAATAAGGAAGCATTTCTGTTTTCCTTCTGTTTTACTTATTTTTGCAATGGAAATTTTAATTTATAAATTTATCTTTTTTTTTTTCTGAGGCATTTGTGTTTTGCAGCACCTTTCAAAGTCCCAGGTCCCAATCAGGCCTCATTGTGCTAACTGCTGTACCAATCAGAGTACAGGGCAAATGTCATGTGAGAAAAGTCACATCAGAGAAGCTGCAAACTTCTGTGCTGAAAAAAATGGTGTGCACATGATTGATTATGTAGAGCCATTTCTAAGTGACAGGAAAAAGCTTTAATGATGTGTAGAAACATTTGCAAGATCCAGTCCTAAGCAAAAATGAGGCTCAAAAGAAAAGGAGAGATGCCATGAACAAATACTCTTCTATTAATAATTAAATAAATAAAAATAGAATTAATTAATGGAATATATGTAATTAATAATATAACAACATAGCCCTTTTTGAATCACAATTTCTTCAAATGTAAATTATGTGACCATAATAGGTGGAAATCTGTAAGAGTCTGGGGGTTTTGTCTTAGAATTATAGCAAACTACTTTTTTATAGAAGCTTAAAAGTTTCGAATCTTCTTCATGTTTGTTTCTCGTAACAAATGGAGGAACAAAAAGGGGAGGTGATTTATATATCTTGGGGAGTCATTTGTAACAGGCAATAGCTTACCCTGCACCAGGAGGCCAAGGTGCAGTATTCATACTGAGAGTATATTTGAGCTCTGCAGGCAGAAAAGTTGCCTGTTAAACGATGTGACAAGATGAGAGTCTTCAGCCCATCTGTCACCCATGCAGAAGTAAATGGTCACATGGTACTGACTCCAAAGGAGAGGGAAAATCTGCTGTAACAGCCAACATTCTTTGCCACAGTATAAATATGTTCTTTGCTCACATAATAGCTATTCAGTTTGCCTACAGATTGTGTTCCCCCATTAAAGTTCAAAGGAATTGAAAATGCATAGTTGACAAAGCCAACTTTTGTCCTATAGTGAGTACATATTTTATTACAAGGTGTTTTATCAGTGAGATTTATAGAAAATAAAACTGACCTGTGAAAATATGTGGTCATCCACATTGAGCTTAGAAGATTTCTGGGTGAGTAGCAGTGATTTCAAAATTTATTTTCTTTCAATATCTTGAAGGGTAGATTTACTAATTCTGTGGTGTAGTCACTTTTCTGAAGGATGGCATGGGTTTCCAAATTTCAGTGTATAAATGTTGATGGTTTTTAGTTGAGGTGTTACAACTCAATGCTATTATACCAATAGTAACCACTCTACTCGAGTTCAATGAGGACTTACAAGAACTAAAATCTTTGATTGTCTTGGATTAAATTTATGAAGAGTTACATGAAAAAATGAGGCTTATAAGAGGAAAAGTTGGGAACAGCTGAAATAAGGGAAGTTGCAGACTGCACAAGTGATTTTTGAAGGGTGAGAGAGCGAAAAACACTGTAGTTAATGCAGTGTGAAGAGAACTGCAGGCAAAAGTATATTCACAAGCACACAAAAAAAAGCAGTTGGTGGACAAAAAGAAGTTTGTGTTAAGAGAGCAAAAGATAACAGAATCTAGCAAGTTAAATAGCAAAAAAACAGCTTTCTTCTAGCACTTACTTATGAAAAGAGTATGCTTTTCAGATTCTCCAGAAGCTTGCTGCAGAGTCCATGGGATTGTATTCAAAAAGGAGTTTAAGAAAAGCAAAATCAATTAGTTGAACCAGAATTTGCTACAGAAAAAGGATGTTGTTCTTTACTTGGATGAAGGAGAAGTGTTTGCAGAAAAGGTTGTAGAAAAATTAATTACGTACACAGTAATAAACTTCCAGAAACAGGCACTAGAAAGAACCAATAATGCCTCTGCAAAATAGACAGGCTCTTGTTAATCGTGGTATGTAATCTTTTGTTTCATTTACCCTTGTTCTTGGGAGAAGAAATAATGACATGTGCAATGCACTGTAATGCAAGCTGTGAAAAAGTGTGTTGCTGATGAGTAGGTCCAGCAAAGGAATTGAGGATGTGAAGGTAGAAGGCACCCATAGCTGGAGTGACCACGAGATGATAGAGTTTAGAATTGCAGGCAGCAGGCACAGGGCCACAAGCAGGATTGCTACCCCGGACTTCAGAAAGGCTAATCTTGGCCTGCTCAGGGAACTGCTTGGAAAAGTCCCATGGGACAGGGCCCTGGAGGGTAAGGGGGCCCAAGCAACCTGGCTAATATTCAAACACCATTTCGCTCAGGATAAGTGTATCCCAAAGAGTAGGAAATCTAGTAAGAGAGTTAGGAGACCTGCATGGTTGAGCAAGGAGCTACTGGATAAACTTAAGCAGAAGAAGGAAATACATAAAACATGTAAGGAGGGACAGGCCACTTGGGAAGAATACAGGGAGGTTGTCAAAGGATGCAAGGATGCAACGAGGAAAGCTAAGGCCTCCCTAGAACTAGAGCTGGCGAGGGAGGTCAAGGACAACAAGAAAAGTTTCTACAAGTATGTTGGAGGAAAAAAGAAACCTAAAGGAAGTGTGGGCCCTGCTGGATGAAGCGGGTGCCCTGGTGACTGAGGACAGAGAGAAGGCTGAGTTACTGATGCCATCTTTGCCTCGGTCTTTACTTCTAAGGTCAGCTACCAGGAATCTCAGGTCTCCAAGACCACAAGTCTGGAGGGAGGAAGTTCTTTCCACAGTTGAAGAGGCTTGGGTTAGAGACCAATTGAGCAGACTGGTCATCTGCAAATCTATGGGCCCTGATGGGATACCCCCCCGAGTGCTGAGGGAGATGGCAGAGGTT